>JAWPHD010026458.1:0-12979 GCA_037043455.1 Cyrtodaria siliqua | reverse complement strand
GCAAGGAGGCCAGCCTGCAATGGGCCGTGACAGACAAGGCATCATATAACAAAAGAGTACAGGAGTTCTCCTTTCAGCATCCATTCAGAAGGCTGTACCCCTTCCCCATATATACAATCAAATAGTGTTGCCAAGCAATATATTGTCGCACAAACAAACTCCACTGACTGAGCCAACCGTGACAGCATGGTTAAATGGAAAACGTTCACCCGATGGTAGGTGTGTTTTGTTGTACGTGTGTGTTGTTTTGCTTTTTTTGTTTTTTCCTCCCCATGTGGTTGCTAGGGTAGAATACACCCGCTGCAATCCCACAAACACACAGTCACATGCATAGGGGTAGGACCCCCAACTTTACAGGTGTAGGTTCACCTTACCCAATTAATTTGTTTTTTCACTCTCTCAGATGTGCTCAAAAAAGAGAAGCTTGACTACCAGCTCATGAAGGATTTGCTTAAAATCGATCATACCTGTTAAGTCATTTCTAACATATCTTAAATATTGAAACTGCATATCCTCTGGAAGCCCCTGTCTGCATTGTTTTTTTGTAGCTTCTTCTGCTCTTGTTTCATTTTGTGATAATGGTTGTTTGCTTCACGTTTAATGGCAACTTTTATTTAAAACCCTGTAAAACTGCTTTAAGACACTTTCTCTCAATTACAGGTAGACACTTTTTTTTGTTAAAGTTCAGAAGGAGCAATTGGTCCCGATTTATATCGAGACAAGAAAGGAGGGAGATGCAAACACTGGGCTGGGTACAGAAAGACGTCAAGGAAAACATTGGATCGAAAAAAAGAGAAAGAAATCATACATTCCTCTCTAAGGGATTTTATAACATCCAAAGTCCCAAATGGATGACTCACAGAAAATGAAAAGCTTCTTAAGATAAAACACATAAAATGATATTCGGGCCTTTTATAGACAGAAGTGGAAAAACATTCACGGAAAGAAGACAATTCTTGGGATCTTCAGCCCCAGCCCGAGAGGGAGGAAGCCGTAAAATTCAGATGGAGAAAAGATAATACAATATTATAAGTCACAATTCTTCTGGCCCTGGTCCCGAGTGACATCACTCGGTGGGACCATGCCACTTTTAATTGGACAGCAGTTGCATGCCAGATTACGGGGGCGACGGCAAACAAATGCCGCAGAAGATTAGTAGTGTTATTAAAAAACGGTCAGGACCTTCAGGACATCCACAGAGGTGTTGTTAGACCTTTTGTATAGCATGTCAGCAGGTGCGAAGATTCAGTTAAGAAATAAACAGAACATAAGAATACCGGCCAATCCTCTACACAGTCCTGTGCCAGCCACAAAGATCCAAAGAAGTGGCTGGTACCTTTTTATGAAGGAAGCATGCCTGCGAGCCAAGGAGGCCAGCCTGCAATGGGCCGTGACAGACAAGGCATCATATTACAAAAGAGTACAGGAGTTCTCCTTTCAGCATCCATTCAGAAGGCTGTACCCCTTCCCCATATATACAATCAAATAGTGTTGCCAAGCAATATATTGTCGGCACAAACAAACTCCACTGACTGAGCCAACCGTGACAGCATGGTTATATGGAAATCGTTCATTCGATGGTGGGTGTGTTTTGTTGTAAGTGTGTGTTTGTTTTGCTTTTTTTGTTTTTTCCTCCCCATGTGGTTGCTGGGGTAGAATACACCCACTGCAATCCCACAAACACACAGTCACATGCATAGGGGTAGGACCCCCAACTTTACAGGTGTAGGTTCACCTTACCCAATTAATTTGTTTTTTCACTGGCTCAGATGTGCTCAAAAAAGAGAAGCTTGACTACCAGCTCATGAAGGATTTGCTTAAAATCGATCATACCTGTTAAGTCATTTCTAACATATCTTAAATATTGAAACTGCATATCCTCTGGAAGCCCCTGTCTGCATTTTTTTTTTGTAGCTTCTTCTGCTCTTGTTTCATTTTGTGATAATGGTTGTTTGCTTCACGTTTAATGGCAACTTTTATTTAAAACCCTGTAAAACTGCTTAAAGACACTTTCTCTCAATTACAGGTAGACACTTTTTTTTGTTAAAGTTCAGAAGGAGCAATTGGTCCCGATTTATATCGAGACAAGAAAGGAGGGAGATGCAAACACTGGGCTGGGTACAGAAAGACGTCAAGGAAAACATTGGATCGAAAAAAAGAGAAAGAAATCATACATTCCTCTCTAAGGGATTTTATAACATCCAAAGTCCCAAATGGATGACTCACAGAAAATGAAAAGCTTCTTAAGATAAAACACATAAAATGATATTCGGGCCTTTTATAGACAGAAGTGGAAAAACATTCACGGAAAGAAGACAATTCTTGGGATCTTCAGCCCCAGCCCGAGAGGGAGGAAGCCGTAAAATTCAGATGGAGAAAAGATAATACAATATTATAAGTCACAATTCTTCTGGCCCTGGTCCCGAGTGACATCACTCGGTGGGACCATGCCACTTTTAATTGGACAGCAGTTGCATGCCAGATTACGGGGGCGACGGCAAACAAATGCCGCAGAAGATTAGTAGTGTTATTAAAAAACGGTCAGGACCTCCAGGACATCCACAGAGGTGTTGTTAGACCTTTTGTATAGCATGTCAGCAGGTGCGAAGATTCAGTTAAGAAATAAACAGAACATAAGAATACCGGCCAATCCTCTACATAGTCCTGTGCCAGCCACGAAGATCCAAAGAAGTGGCTGGTACCTTTTTATGAAGGAAGCATGCCTGCGAGCCAAGGAGGCCAGCCTGCAATGGGCCGTGACAGACAAGGCATCATAAAACAAAAGAGTACAGGAGTTCTCCTTTCAGCATCCATTCAGAAGGCTGTACCCCTTCCCCATATATACAATCAAATAGTGTTGCCAAGCAATATATTGTCGGCACAAACAAACTCCACTGACTGAGCCAACCGTGACAGCATGGTTATATGGAAATCGTTCATTCGATGGTGGGTGTGTTTTGTTGTACGTGTGTGTTTGTTTTGCTTTTTTTGTTTTTTCATCCCCATTTGGTTGCTGGGGTAGAATACACCCACTGCAATCCCACAAACACACAGTCACATGCATAGGGGTAGGACCCCCAACTTTACAGGTGTAGGTTCACCTTACCCAATTAATTTGTTTTTTCACTCGCTCAGATGTGCTCAAAAAAGAGAAGCTTGACTACCAGCTCATGAAGGATTTGCTTAAAATCGATCATACCTGTTAAGTCATTTCTAACATATCTTAAATATTGAAACTGCATATCCTCTGGAAGCCCATGTCTGCATTGTTTTTTGTAGCTTCTTCTGCTTTTGTTTCATTTTGTTATAATGGTTGTTTGCTTCACATTTAATGGCAACTTTTATTTAAAACCCTGTAAAACTGCTTTAAGACACTTCCTCTCAAGTACAGGCAGACACTTTTTTTTGTTAAAGTTCAGAAGGTGCAATTGGTCCCAATTTATATCGAAACAAGAAAGGAGGGAGATGCAAACACTCAAAGTGCTGGGTACAGAAGGACGTTAAGGAAAACATAGAGAAAGAAATCATACATTCCTCTGAAAGAGATTTTATAACATCCAAAGTCCCAAATGGACGACTTGCAGAAAATGAAAAACTTCTTAAGATAAAACAATTAAAACGAGAAGTGGAGAAACTTTCACGGAAAGTAGACAATCAAATCAAGCAAACAGGAGTGATTCTTAACGAATTTGAAAGTTCAGATTTCATGGTCATTATGAATGATCATCATGAAAGTGTTCAGAAAAGTTACCGAATTGAAAGTTCATACCAATGGCCCTTTTGGGAACATCAGAGAAAATATGCCAAGTTAAAGAATAAAAAGACTATGCGTTGGCACAAACTGATAATTAAATGGTGCATCTACCTCAAGAGCAAATCAGCTGCCACCTTTGATGCCATCCAGATCTCTGGATTTAATCGCTTAGTTTAAACATATTTATTTTACATCGATTGCGAAACAAGTTCTTGCAACTTAGATTAATCACTCTCGATGGCTTCCTGGGTAGAACCAGTACTAAGCAATGTAGATTAATTATCTTGCTCAAGGATAAATAACGTGGCCGCGGCGAGGATCGAACCTACGACCTCTCGATCTGAAGTTCGGCGCTCTACCACTGGACCACGCACTCCACTCCATTTAATAGCTTACCAAGTGAGAGAACATTACATGACTATTCAAGTGTAATTCAGAAAAGAACCGACTTTCAGCCTGATGTTATTGAAATGCTGATCAGTGAAGCGTATGGCTCGGGTAGTGAAGAAGTGCCTGCCCATAAAAAGATAGCGGGGATTTTACAGGATGAAATTCAAATTAAGAGTGATTTGGTTTATGACATTCAGGACAACTTACTGGATTTATTGATCTCGGAAGTATAGGTAACGATCTTGTAAATATGGATGAATATTTCAAAAAAGAAATAAAGAAACTAGCAAAATATGTGTTAGTCATTAAGGTTAGAGGTTACTCTCTAGCCTTGAAATTCCCCTTAGCCCAATATTCCACTAGTGCTGTGACGTCTGATCAGTTGTTTAGTGTTCTGTGGCAAGCTGTAGAAATACTCGAAATTGATGTTGGTCGTGAACAGACTCAATAAAACCGAGTCTGCTGCTTTATTCTCTGAATTGTGTTTGTTGCTCTCAAAGGATCACCTTTATCAGTATTTATTACAGTCTTGTTCATCACCAGTGATGGTGCATCTCCCAATAGAAGAGTTATTTGTCTCCACAGTACAGAAGACAATGACACTCTCATTTACAGATCACCCAACATTTTCACTAAAGATGGTAATGGTTTATTCTCTTGTTACTCTGGCTTCTCCCAAGTCATTGAGTACCTTCATTGTGTCTTTCTAGGCTATTGATTTTTTGTATTATATTTACACGAGCATATTAATTTTTGTGTTTTACTTATATTGCCTATTGATGCTGTCTTGTTGGTTAGAGATTAGATCATGGCGGGGATTTCTTTATTTACACTGTCCTGTTTTAATGGGTTGACAGTAGGGTAAGTGTGGGGTTTGGTGCACCCTAGAACCGATTTAAACCCCCAGTGGACTACTTTGCCACTGACCGTTTCAAGTCGGTAGCCCTATGGTCAACCCTTTTGTGTTTGTGATCTCGTTTGCCTTTATTGTTGCTTTTGCCTTCTTGATTGTCTGTTTGCGTGTTTGTTTCTGTGTTTTGTGGTTGACACCTCCTTGAATGCTGCTTTCTCTGTCCGATATTTTTATATTTCTTTATATTTATTTTATATCAGATCCTCCTTATTTGATCAAAACTGCCAGGAACTGTTTTGGAAATTCGTATGCACACAAAAAACGAGACAGGTGTGGAAGGATGGCCAAACAATATCTTGGATGCATACTGTGGACCTGTACACGGATCTTTGTACTGGGATATACCGGCTTTGCCCAAAATTAAGTAAGGCGCACATTGATAAGACGCCTTTTTCGTGTATGAAGGTTAGTCTAGCTGCCCAAGTGTTATCATGAACTGTCGTTAATGCACTCGAATTGTTGTATGGAAATACTACAGTGGAAACAGTAAAATTCATAAGGCATATGAACAAATTCTTCGACTGCCTGAACATCGGGAATCCATGGACAGCACAAAAGACAAGAAATGACAATGTGAAAGCATTCGTAGATGTATATGATGAAAGGCTGGAGTACCCGCTGAATGATTTTCCTAATTACTTCAGTGAGTAGCGACTAGTATAGGGAACAGACCTGGTCAGTGGACAAAATCTCAAAAGAGTGGGAGGCAATTAAGCTACCAAACACTTAAGGATTAGAAATCACTGTTAAATCAGTTGTACACTGTGTTCGGGAGTGATTAATCTAAGGTGCCTTGAACATGGGATGCCGTTTACAATATGTGTAGTTTTCATGTACTCGCTAATTAATAAAGTTTATTGTTCCACGTTGTTTTCATTGATGATTAACAACCCAGCTTGGTTGTACCCATCAGCATGGTGGCAGCGGTGGTAAAGATCGTGCTCTGAAAGCAGAACTTTGATTAAACGTGTCGACAAAGAGGTGAGAGCTACGTCTTTTTCGTTACTAATCCGTTGTATTGAAAATAATGGCTGATTCATTATTTAAACCACCAGGCGAGCTTGATATCATAGACGGCAACATTTCAGAAAACTTTAAAAGATGGAAAAGACAGGTTGAGATATATTTGACAGCGAGTGGTGCCAAAGAAAAATCTAAGGAAGTCCAAACGGCTATTTTGCTGCATTGTGCTGGTGCAAAGGTGATCGAGATATATGACCAATTTACATGGGCTGAAGATGGCAACAAGAATAAACCTGCCAAAAATATTGTAATAACAGAAAAAATTAAGTTGTTGATTCGCATAGGTTTTGGTCAGTTTCATACCATAATCAGGGGTAGGTATATACCTACTCCCTGCCATAATGCACAGGGGTTTGAACAATTTCTTACTGAAATATGAACAAGAGCAGATTCATGTAATTTTGCAAAAAAGGACAGCATGATGAGAGTCAAGATAGTTTCACCATTATGGGTAAATTGCCATTATGGGTAAATTACAAGAATTATTACTAAGACAGGTAAAATTGGATCTAGAAAAGTGCATCAATATTTGTAGAGCATTTGAACAATCGTATAAGCACGTGAAAGAAATACGAGAAACCCAGGAAAGTACTGTGCACAAAGTTAGTGATAACAAAGTTAGTGACAATTCAAATCAATCAAACGCAAGAAGCATGGACTCAAAATCAAATGCAAGGGCTAGACCGAAACACACACCCGCCTGTTGAAAGATATGTGACAATTGCAATGGTAGAAACCTTCGTACAGCTAAAAACCAACATTATTTGTTGAATGGTTTGTTAACTGTCTACACCCAACAGTTGATAAATGCAGCGATGTGCATTGACTCTTGAGCCCAGAGTGTATCGCAATATGTATCGTATCGTTAGCCGTGTGCAGCCCTATTAGTAAATACTAAGATTTTATTGAAATACTCTGTTTCAACAGTATTTATCTAATTTTTCAGAGACCACACCAGAAAAACAACAAGAGGTCAATGACCTTGAAGCTCTACTGATTGATTTTGATTTCAGGAAGTAGTCGCTACAGACTTGTTTTTTGAAAATCTGTTTTTAACCGTGGCGGCCATCTTGAATTTCCGGCCGACCTGAAATTTTGCTAGGATCAATTAGACATCAAGAGCAACATTCCTGTGAAGTTTCATGAACATCCGTCAAGTAGTTTCAGAGGAGTAGTCGTTACAAGTTTTTACTATATAACTCTATGTAACCAAAGATGGCCACTGGCAGCCATGTTTAACGTCAAATCAAAATAATTTTCCACAAGGATCAACATCATGTCATGCTGATCATTTTAGAAAAAGTCCCATATCAATATGACTTATAGTTTTCAAGAAGTATTCGCTACAAACTTATTTTTTAACAAGAGGTCAATGACCTTGAAGCTCTACTGATTGATTTTGATTTCAGGAAGTAGTCGCTACAGACTTGTTTTTTGAAAATCTATTTTTAACCGTGGCGGCCATCTTGAATTTCCGGCGGACCTGAAATTTTGCTAGGATCAATTAGACATTAAGAGCAACATTCCTGTGAAGTTTCATGAAAATCCAACAAGTTGTTTCAGAGGAGTAGTCGCTACAAGTTTTCATTATATAACTCTATGTAAACAAAGATGGCCGCTGGTAGCCATGTTTAACGTCAAATCAAAACGATTTTCGACAAGGACCAACATCATGTCATACTGATCATTTTAGAAAAAGTCCCATATCAATATCTCTTATAGTTTTGAAGAAGTAGTCGCTACAAACTTATTTATTTTAAATCTATTTTTAGCTGTGGTGGCCATCTTGAATTTCCGGCCGACCTGACATTTTTCTAGGATCAACTAGACATCAAGAGCAACATTCCTGTGAAGTTTCATGAACATCCGTCAAGTAGTTTCAGAGGAGTAGTCGCTACAAGTTTTTACTATATAACTCTATGTAACCAAAGATGGCCACTGGCAGCCATGTTTAACGTCGAATCAAAATAATTTTCCACAAGGATTAACATCATGTCATGCTGATCATTTCAGAAAGAGTCCCATATCAATATCACTTATAGTTTTCAAGAAGTAGTCGCTATAAACTTATTTTTTAAAAATCTATTTTTAGCTGTGACGGCCATCTTGAATTTCTGGCAGATCTGAACTTTTGCTAGGATCAATTAGACATCAAGAGCAACATTCCTGTAAAGTTTCATGACAATCCGTCAAGTAGTTTCAGAGGAGTAGTCGCTACAAGTTTTTACTATATAACTCTATGTAAACAAAGATGGCCACTGGCAGCCATGTTTAACGTTGAATCAAAACGATTTTTGACAAGGATCAACATCATGTCATGCTGATCATTTTAGAAAAAGTCCCATATCAATATCACTTATAGTTTTCATGAAGTAGTCGCTACAAACTTGTATTTTAAAACTCTATTTTTAGCTTTGGTGGCCATCTTGGATTTCACATCAATATAAATTTTTGCTAGGATCAACTAGACTTTATGGGCAACATTTCTTTAAAGTTTCATGAATATCCATCCAGTAGTTTCAGAGGAGTTGTCGCTACAAATAAAAGTTTATGGACAGACAGACGGACGACGGACGCCGCACCATGGCATAAGCTCTGCTGATCTCTGATTTTAGCTGTGACGGCCATCTTGAATTTCTGGCAGATCTGAAATTTTGCTAGGATCAATTAGACATCAAGAGCAACATTCCTGTAAAGTTTCATGACAATCCGTCAAGTAGTTTCAGAGGAGTAGTCGCTACAAGTTTTTACTATATAACTCTATGTAAACAAAGATGGCCGCTGGCAGCCATGTTTAACGTTGAATCAAAACGATTTTTGACAAGGATCAACATCATGTCATGCTGATCATTTTAGAAAAAGTTCCATATCAATATCACTTATAGTTTTCAAGAAGAAGTCGCTACAAACTTGTATTTTAAAACTCTATTTTTAGCTTTGGTGGCCATCTAGACTTTATGGGCAACATTTCTGTAAAGTTTCATGAATATCCATCCAGTAGTTTCAGAGGAGTTGTCGCTACAAATAAAAGTTTACGGACAGACAGACGGACAGACGACGGACGCCGCACCACGGCATAAGCTCTGCTGATCTCTGATCAGTAGAGCTAAAAATGAGCATGAGAAAACGAATTACTGTCAGTAAGACTAATATTAGCACAGCAGTGGTAGAAGAACCTGTGCAGCTTCCACTGCGAGAAGAGAATACACTGCCCCAACCAGCGACCAGTCAACACTGATAGAACTTGCCAAAGACCAGTCATGAGGACATACTTGCTGTGTGAATAACGAGGGGCCTTTCATAAGGAACTGTAATGTTTACAAGATAGAAGAGTTAAATATAAATGTAGGCATTTTGCTGTGTGAATAACGAGGGGCCTTTCATAAGGAACTGTAATGTTTACAAGATAGAAGAGTTAAATATAAATGTAGGCATTTTGCTGTGTGAATAACGAGGGGCCTTTCATAAGGAAGGTAATGTTTACAAGATAGAAGAGTTAAATATAAATGTAGGCATTCAATCTGTTGGACACAAAACTGTCCTCAATAACAATCTTGTGGATGGAAAAACAGTTGTGGCTAATCTGGACAAGATCCAGCCCATTGAATACCAACCATCAAGAGATGTGAAAACAAGACTACGCCCATTTGATTTATTACTTGCAAAGGGTGCTGTGGCTAGGTCTCCTGAACATATTCTGATGGATAATAGGAAGGCATTTCTCGGAAGCGTTCGTCGGAATGAGGTGAAAGTTGACTGAGATCGACATCATTTCGAAGGACATTTTCCTCGGGAATTATCTGTTTAAATTTTGATGTAGACATACTCAACTTGAATGGCAAAGTTGAGTATTCCTACATCAAAAACAACATGGAATACTTGGACAGTATCCTTGGGTCAAGTTGGGATGTCTATTCAATGCATGGACATTGTAGATACGTTACCAAACTTGTCCTGAGGATCCAGGATTTGACTGGAAGGGTGCACTTTGTGCTCATCGCGTTCTAATCAGCTACCCACGAGCTTGCGCTAGCTTGGACAAGCTGACATATCAGATTTTTTAAGCATTACATTGAATGCGATCTCCAGCTAGTTGCACAAAGAAAATATAAAAAGATCGGACAGGGAAAGTAGCATTCAAGGAGGACAGTAAACCACAAAACACAGAAACAAACACTCAAACAGACAAACAAGAAGGCAAAAGCAATAATAAATGCAAACATCACAAACACAAAAGGGTTGACAATAGGGCTACCGCCTTCAAACGGTCAGTGGCAAAGTAGGCCACTGGGGGTTTAAACCAGTTCTAGGGTGCACCAAACCTCACACTTACCCTACTGTCATCCCATTAAAACAGGACAGTGTAAATAAAGAAATCCCCGCCATGATCTAATCTCTAACCAACAAGGCAGCATCAATAGACAATATAAGTAAAACACAAATATGCTCGTGTAAATATAATACAAAAATACAATAGCCTAGAAAGCCACATTGAAGGTACTCAATGACTTTGCAGAAGCCAGAGCAGTAAGAGAATAAACCATTAAGGGTACGACAAGAAAGATCATGGACAAACATCAAATGCCACCGTCCCAATGGGCTTTAGGTAGGCGTCATCATAGGGTCCACAGCCTGTCCGGTCATCGTACAATTAAAGAGGAAAGCATAGTGGCTAACTGTAAAAGGGTCCACCACCAAGCATGCAGTACGTTGCAAAATGATAGGGTCATAACCTCTTTTGATAAACTTTTAACAAGTTTAACAAAGATAGTATGAAAGTGATCATGACCAAGAATCTTACGAAGTTTATAAATCACATCACCATAGAAGTCAGTTTGTGATAGTCCTTGTCGCAGAAGAGTCCTTAAATTACTTTTATATTTGGAAAGAAGATCAGGGTTACGATAATAAAATTTTGCAAAGGTTTTACGAAGTTTATGGTAACGGTAACCCTGATGGAGAAACTTTTTAGTTATACAAAGATTACGAATATTAAAGTCCTCAACTCGAGTACAAGCTCTAGAAAAACGAATAAGTTGAGACACATATACCCCATAAGAAGTTGCCCGGGGAAGGCACGAGCTCGCCCAGTGAAAATTGCCATGGAATTCCACTGGATTCTTTTACTATGACACCTGGGAGTGAATCTGAAAATGAGTGCAAATAAAACACAAACACTCTGCTTTGAATTCTTTTGGTAGGAAAATGGCATGAACTGTAGATTGCCTTTGCACCATTTAATGATTAAAAGTAAGTGTTTTGTGATTATACATAACTAACTTATTGTATCAAAACATCTTAAACATTTAATAGATGTATTTGAAAGAGGAAATTGCTAAATGTAGTCAGTAGAAATAGCATTTTAAAATCAAACCTCTATGGTCATATATTTTCGCGGATTTGACCTTGTGATTTTTTTTTGTTGATAGAAAAATGGTTTCCAGCACTGCAGATATTATTTGACTTCAATAGCCGCATGCAATATTTCACCAAGTCTGATCAGGCCTTCTAAGTAGTGTAGACTGAAGGTTAAATTAGGGAATTGTTCTTGAACTGTTATGTAGGTTAAATTAGTGAACTGTTCTTCATGAAAAACATGTAAAATGGCCACCTTCAAAATTGCATCAAGTTCTAAAAACTCTCCAGGAACAGCTGATTGGTGCACTTGTAGCTGGAAACTAGTATTAGTGCTCACAAAAATATAGACTGAATCCCACTTACCAAGGGTATCACATCACAGAAAAAAGAGGATTGTTGTTACTTTTCCACCGCCATTTTCCAAAGCTCAGAAAAGGTTGGATTGATTCCCACCTAGTGTATATTATAACACTTCAAATTGTAATTAAAAAAGGGATATTGCTGTAGAACCCACTGAGAATCCCAGTTATATTTTCGGTAGGGCTGTCCTAAATACTTGCTGGTATCAAGCCAGTGGGAATTCTAGTTGAATCCCACTGAGATCAAGTGGGATCCCACACCAAAATCCCACTGGGACAATGTGGGATCTCATACAAAAATCCCACTTGTGACTATTTGGGATCTCACAAGGAATCCCACTGGAATATAGTCAATCCCACTGGGAATCCTGAACAAAAATCACACTAGGGCAAGTGGGATCCCAGCACAATTCCCAGTGCTTCCTCTCAAACCCACCCAGCCTGATGCACAGTCAGAGAACACCAGAAGTGAACCTGAAATAAATAGCCTGTTGAACCACTCATACTCGTTTCCAGCTACAAGTTGAAATCTCTGCGTAGCCGTGTATGCCACACTTGACCGCCATACCCAGCAAACCATACCACTATACATAGCTCTAACCGGTTTTCAACAAGTTCTATAGTTAACCCACAGTAGTTTTTAATTAAGATTATATACTTATATAGCATACAAGACACTGTACAGCCTAATGGTAATATATATCACAAAAGCTTTTTCAGCAAATACAGTAGAGCTGAAGATACTGCAAGAAAAAGTTTGCCAAGTTCTCCTTAAACAAGACACGGGTGTTACTTGCAACAAGTGAAAATGTGCAAAGATGGTAAGGAGGGGGAGGTCACCGACATTGACAGTCATACCGATAAAACAAAAAGCGACAATTTGTCCAAAAAAAAGAGAACCAAAACGTAAAAGAGAGGACAATAAAAGGGAGGAAAAGAAAGAAAAGCAAAAAACAGATACAGAGGTAAACATCATATTAAAGTTAAATGCTCAGGCCTGGGCCTCTTCCCAATTTTGTGGTGAAAAAGCCGTGAATTATCAATAATATAGTGCACCATCAGTGTTCAATCCAAGCCTTGCCATTGCCTTCCTTTAAAGCTGAATGATGGATGCACTGGCCCTTATTAATGGGCCTATTTGGCGCAACATATCTCTTCAATTCATTTAATAAATAATATAAA
>JAWPHD010026457.1:0-12980 GCA_037043455.1 Cyrtodaria siliqua | reverse complement strand
GAAGATGGCAGACGAACAACACAGTACTAGGGTAAGTTAATAGTAACATGCTAACAAAAATCTAATCAGTATAAAGAAAGGAAGTTTTGAAGTTTTAATAATTTATTCCTTGAATACAATATAAACAAGTCAAAGGATATGAAAATAAATTGCAGTGTGCATTTAAGAAACCCAACTGTTGGATACGTTTTATATATATATATTTATACCACAATAGCTAAATACACACTATGCATCGTGTTATAACCGAGGATATACACAGCATATGTTAGTTATTGTGGTATAAATACAATAGAGCATGAGTCTTGCACGTGTACTGACGATATTGCACTCGCTAACGCTCGTGCATTATTTCCCCGTACACGTACAAAACTCATGCTCTATTAAATACTTTGTACCATAGCTCTAATGGTTTTCCTTTGTTCTTGCTTATGATATAATTTTCATAAACCTGAAGGTCTGAGCCTAAACAGTGCTATAAATGCCGGTATATTTCAGCCGTGCTATAAATGACAGATTCGGCAGTTCAATTTTACACGCGCGTAGTTGTATGTTTACACACAACCTGTCAATCAAATATGTAAAACGCGACTACCAATTATCAAAACAGCACCCCTTGACATTGGATTTTCCCAATAATATACACAGGCGATTGGCTGCAATAATCAAAACATGGGTCATGCTCATGTCGCGTGATAATGCTATTTCTTGATTGGATCGAGCTGTTATATTTACTGAAAACTGCAACGCCCTAAAACTTCTTGCACGGGCGTACTTGGATAAATGGCTCTGGTACAAAACATTTATAGCATACTTTTTCGAGTATATGCGATTTATACTGCACTCTCAAGCCTGCGGCCCTCGAGAAGCAGTATAAATCGCATATACTCGAAAAAATATGCTATAAATATTACATATATATATATAAGAATGATTTTGAAGGGCTTTTTCCTCTTCTGACTTTCACTGAAATAATATCAACCCCAACCAACTGTTGTACCTAGTACACATATATTTTTATTTCTTTAAGAATGGGACAGAGAGAGAGAGTTTGTATAGATTGTGTTCGGCTTGTTTAGGTAACTTCTAAATATGTATAATTCGAACCTTGCTATGAATACTTAAGCCAGCATTCAGTATCTTATAAAAACAATGGACCAATACCAGTTTTCCCTTCTTTAAGGGTGTTATTTTGTGTTTCCATCCACCGCCTGTTTACCTGTTATGTGATTGTCTATCTCGAATTTGGAATAACCTTATAGTATTCCTCTTTACATGTTTTTTTCATGGGCTGTTTAATCTCTATCAGGATTACATGTGACTATGTCAACATCTCAGAGTAATGTAGGGAAAATTGGTGTACAGGTTAGCACGCTCGACCTTAATCAAAAGGTCCGTGATTCAATTCCCTGCCTGTGGCCAGGTCGATTTATGAACGTCAACATTTTCAAATATTTCTGTCACCGCAATTGGGTGTACACCGCACATATTCACATTTAATGTATATACAAAAAAGTGTCCAGAATCATTAAGAATGTAGCACGTTGGTTTTAATAACCCGTCATGCATCAACGCTTCAGATAATTTCATTGATACTTTACTGACATAAAGACATAAAGTTTATAAAATTACGTTCACAATTTTGAGATCTATTACACCAAACCAAGTGGCTCAAAACGTCTTTTGCAGAGTATACATTTTTATATATTTTTTTATTTTTAAAAGTTTATCTATAAAAGTAAGTATGAACTGGTCAAGACGAAGACCCACATCATCTTGACCATGTCGTTTATGACAAAGTTAATGCTCCATTTTATTGTGTTTTATTGAACTTGTTAAATTATCTGTATGAGATGGACATTAATAAGTCGTAAATAAATTTTAATACCACCATAATTATATAAATCTTGATTTCATCAAATGCTGAGATCACCGGTCAAATCTGCTTCACATCACCCCAAAGATTCGAGGGGGTCACTGAGTTTGAGAACGTTTTCTGGTGCGGGTGTACAGCAGCCAACGTCTCCCTATTCCCCTATTGAATATACATATTTGTGGAATGCAATAAGTTTACAATACCTGAACCAGTTCAAGGCACAATATAGTTTGTATTTAGTAATATTAAGCTTATGTCATATATTGCCTTTTATTCATCTTTGTAATTGTTGTGTGTTTCTATGCGTGTTTGTGGTTGACTGCGGTCCTTGAATGCTACATTTCCTGTTCGACTTTTATATCAACGTTTACCTATCTATTTCGCTTTTCAAGCACTCGCTATGTTTTATATACTTCTCGACAAAAAAAATGGTTAAACCGTAGTTCATTAGAATAAGCATCAATATGTATGTGTTTTCTGTTTTAAAGTGGGCATAACACTTTTTTGGTTTGACAAATGAATTTATTGTTTTGTTTGAACGCATTGTATGCGGTATGTATATTATTCTAGCAACAAACCTATCTTAACGGCATCGTAACAGCAGACGGAGTTGGTGGCAATTTGTTTTTACCTAAACGGGTGACTGTTGTCATGCATTATCGAAATTAAACAATCTGCTAATAAATATATTTATAAGTATACAGTATTTGCCCTTTTTTTTATCTTTTTTTATCATCAATACGATTTCATCCGATCAGAATCGCGGCTAATTGCTATTGTTTAATTAGTTATCAATTTCACTGATGCTCAATGTTTGCGGACATATATCTTTGTAAAGTATCCCGTTATGTTTGACTTTAATAATGACAAATATTGTGTCATTTCATAGAACACAAATTAATCTGATGGAAGATGGCAGACGAACAACACAGTACTAGGGTAAGTTAATAGTAACATGCTAACAAAATCTAATCAGTATAAAGAAAGGAAGTTTTGAAGTTTTAATAATTTATTCCTTGAATACAATATAAACAAGTCAAAGGATATGAAAATAAATTGCAGTGTGCATTTAAGAAACCCAACTGTTGGATACGTTTTATATATATATTTATACCACAATAGCCTAAATACACACTATGCATCGTGTTATACCCGAGGATATACACAGCATATGTTAGTTATTGTGGTATAAATACAATAGAGCATGAGTCTTGCACGTGTACTGACGATATTGCACTCGCTAACGCTCGTGCATTATTTCCCCGTACACGTACAAAACTCATGCTCTATTAAATACTTGTACCATAGCTCTAATGGTTTTTCTTTGTTCTTGCTTATGATATAATTTTCATAAACCTGAAGGTCTGAGCCTAAACAGTGCTATAAATGCCGGTATATTTCAGCCGTGCTATAAATGACAGATTCGGCAGTTCAATTTTACACGCGCGTAGTTGTATGTTTACACACAACCTGTCAATCAAATATGTAAAACGCGACTACCAATTATCAAAACAGCACCCCTTGACATTGGATTTTCCCAATAATATACACAGGCGATTGGCTGCAATAATCAAAACATGGGTCATGCTCATGTCGCGTGATAATGCTATTTCTTGATTGGATCGAGCTGTTATATTTACTGAAAACTGCAACGCCCTAAAACTTCTTGCACGGGCGTACTTGGATAAATGGCTCTGGTACAAAACATTTATAGCATACTTTTTCGAGTATATGCGATTTATACTGCACTCTCAAGCCTGCGGCCCTCGAGAAGCAGTATAAATCGCATATACTCGAAAAAATATGCTATAAATATTACATATATATATATAAGAATGATTTTGAAGGGCTTTTTCCTCTTCTGACTTTCACTGAAATAATATCAACCCCAACCAACTGTTGTACCTAGTACACATATATTTTTATTTCTTTAAGAATGGGACAGAGAGAGAGAGTTTGTATAGATTGTGTTCGGCTTGTTTAGGTAACTTCTAAATATGTATAATTCGAACCTTGCTATGAATACTTAAGCCAGCATTCCGTATCTTATAAAAACAATGGACCAACACCAGTTTTCCCTTCTTTAAGGGTGTTATTTTGTGTTTCCATCCACCGCCTGTTTACCTGTTATGTGATTGTCTATCTCGAATTTGGAATAACCTTATAGTATTCCTCTTTACATGTTTTTTTCATGGGCTGTTTAATCTCTATCAGGATTACATGTGACTATGTCAACATCTCAGAGTAATGTAGGGAAAATTGGTGTACAGGTTAGCACGCTCGACCTTAATCAAAAGGTCCGTGATTCTATTCCCTGCCTGTGGCCAGGTCGATTTATGAACGTCAACATTTTCAAATATTTCTGTCACCGCAATTGGGTGTACACCGCACATATTCACATTTAATGTATATACAAAAAAGTGTCCAGAATCATTAAGAATGTAGCACGTTGGTTTTAATAACCCGTCATGCATCAACGCTTCAGATAATTTCATTGATACTTTACTGACATAAAGACATAAAGTTTATAAAATTACGTTCACAATTTTGAGATCTATTACACCAAACCAAGTGGCTCAAAACGTCTTTTGCAGAGTATACATTTTTATATATTTTTTTATTTTTAAAAGTTTATCTATAAAAGTAAGTATGAACTGGTCAAGACGAAGACCCACATCATCTTGACCATGTCGTTTATGACAAAGTTAAGGCTCCATTTTATTGTGTTTTATTGAACTTGTTAAATTATCTGTATGAGATGGACATTAATAAGTCGTAAATAAATTTTAATACCACCATAATTATATAAATCTTGATTTCACCAAATGCTGAGATCACCGGTCAAATCTGCTTCACATCACCCCAAAGATTCGAGGGGGTCACTGAGTTTGAGAACGTTTTCTGGTGCGGGTGTACAGCAGCCAACTTCTCCCTATTCCCCTATTGAATATACATATTTGTGGAATGCAATAAGTTTACAATACCTGAACCAGTTCAAGGCACAATATAGTTTGTATTTAGTAATATTAAGCTTATGTCATATATTGCCTTTTATTCATCTTTGTAATTGTTGTGTGTTTCTATGCGTGTTTGTGGTTGACTGCGGTCCTTGAATGCTACATTTCCTGTTCGACTTTTATATCAACGTTTACCTATCTATTTCGCTTTTCAAGCACTCGCTATGTTTTATATACTTCTCGACAAAAAAAATGGTTAAACCGTAGTTCATTAGAATAAGCATCAATATGTATGTGTTTTCTGTTTTAAAGTGGGCATAACACTTTTTTGGTTTGACAAATGAATTTATTGTTTTGTTTGAACGCATTGTATGCGGTATGTATATTATTCTAGCAACAAACCTATCTTAATGGCATCGTAACAGCAGACGGAGTTGGTGGCAATTTGTTTTTACCTAAACGGGTGACTGTTGTCATGCATTATCGAAATTAAACAATCTGCTAATAAATATATTTATAAGTATACAGTATTTGCCTTTTTTTTTTATCTTTTTTTATCATCAATACGATTTCATCCGATCAGAATCGCGGCTAATTGCTATTGTTTAATTAGTTATCAATTTCACTGATGCTCAATGTTTGCGGACATATATCTTTGTAAAGTATCCCGTTATGTTTGACTTTAATAATGACAAATATTGTGTCATTTCATAGAACACAAATTAATCTGATGGAAGATGGCAGACGAACAACTCGTGCTAAAACAATGTGTATACCTCTATATGAGGGGGAGATATAATTACTCTGGCGGAAAGTGACAGATATACCCCGGTACCGCATCTGTCAAAATTAGCGCCGGTTTATAATATAAAAGTAATACTATCTGGAAAACTGGCATTAAATCAAGTGTAATTGTTTTATATAGTGCTCTCATGTTTTGGTCCTGATTTCGAGAAGCTATGAGGGTTGATCCAAACAAACCCGACTGTTATTTTGAAAACAGTTAAATATATTAAAATAAAAAATGTTATTGTCATGAATATAAAAAGACCTATTTTGTAAACATAAACACGTATTAGATTACGCGATTCCAAATACACAAATGCTGAATACAGGATAGGTACCCGCCATGAGGAATTCCGACGACGTCAGCGTGATTGACTCACGCCCATACTTTCTCCTGTGATTATTACTCGTTCTGCCATCTGAAACATCAACTGTGGTAAATGCTCTAAACTCGTGTGCCGAAAGCTCGGCAATGCCATTCTTACCACGACATTGAGTCTTCAAACCAATTGCCTCGAGATGGGATTTCAAAGTGTGCTAGTGTTTTTAAAAACGTGGCTTTCGTCAACTTTGCCTCATGAGCTGACGCATGTTGTTGGTGTAACATATGTTTGCGTTTCGGAGCCTTTGATTACTGTAGACTAGTGATTTATCAACAATGTGAACACGATAACTTTAGTAAACGGGTTCAACTGTTACCCATATCTGACATGAAGGTTCGTTTCAATACGATCTCGGACAAGTTAGACATAGCAAACTTAGTCATGTGTTCAATGTCACAAGTTGTTTGGTTTATAAGTCATTCACCGCTAAATAGATACTGGTATTTTTAACTGAGAGGGCGTGTGTCAAGGTCGTGCAACGTTCATGTCTGTTCCATATCTCATAAACCACTTAAGGTAATGGTATGAAACTTGATGTGTATAATCAAAAGAATCGCACACCAAAATTAGCAGTCCCGTACAGCCAAAGCTGGGAGAACACATTTCATGTGAATATGCTTGTAATAAAGTTCTAATATTGCTTTACAGAATGATGATACGTCATTATTTCCCATCAGCTTAACAGAACACATACGTCACTTCCGCCATTCTTTTAAGATCGGTACATAAGTTTAGACATGCCGTATTGAAACAATTAATTGGGATATAGTATGCAGAGTTTAATTATATTGATTGGATTCAGTAATTATCCTAAGTTATAAGCTTCTAAATACTTCGTTAATGTTAATAACCCAATAACCATTAATAACCTTTAACCCAAGTAAACAACTAAACTAAGCACTTCTATAAACTTACATTGCCCCTTATAGCGATACCTTGCGTTATTATGTGGAAGATAATTAAATGATCTCTTTCATTTCATTTCATTTCAAGGTTAATATTCGTAATATTTGTATACTAAAACACTACTCCAACTATTCTCTACCGTTTACATAAACTTCGAAAAACCTTTGCAAAATTTTATTATTGTAATCATGCTTTACTTTTAAAAATATAAAAGTAATTTAAGAACTCTTCTGCGACAAGGACTACCACAACCTGACGTCCATGGTGATGTGATTTACAAACTATGTAAGATCCTTGATCATAATCACTTTCATACAATCTTCATTGAACTTGTTAAAAGGTTTATCAAAAGAAGTTATGCCCCTATCATTTTGCAACATACTACATGCTTCTTTGATTGTGCAATGACCGGACATAGTGCGGACCCTATGATGACGTCTACCTAAATCGGTAGCGTTTGATGTTTGTCTTTAATCTTGTCTTGTCATATCCTTAACGGTTTGTTCTCTTGATGCTCTGGCTTCTGCCAAATTATTGAGTACTTACTTTGTGGCTCTTTGTTTGTTTATATTATATATACATGATCATTTATGTGTTTTACTTATATTGCCTAAAAGTTCTGTCTTGTTTGTTAGAGATTATAACCTGGCGGGGATATCTTTATTTAGACAGTCCCGTTTTTTGGGATGACAATAGGGTAAGAGGGTAGTTTGGTGCACCCTAGAACCTGGTTTATAGTTTCTAGAGCCACTGACCGTTCCAAGGCGGTAGCCCTATTGGCAACCCTTTTGTGTTTGTGATGTTTTATCTTGCTTTGTATTCATCTTTAAAGTTGTTATTTGTTTCTGTGTGTGTTTATGGTTGACTGTCGTCCTTGAATGCTACTTTCCTGTTCGATTTTTATATCTACTTTTAAGAGCAATTTTTTAAAGTTAAACTTTATGTCTATATGTTTATGAATATGTTTTGGTCAGCCCTCGAATATGTCATATGATAATCAAGTTATAAATGTATTTCGCGTCTTTTTGTTAACCTGAATATTAGACCATTAAAACTAGTGAGACGATAACATTTCAGATAATTTAAATATTAAACATGAAATTTGTATTCAAACTTTGCGTTCTTCCGATCCTGTTTCTAATACCATTGATTGATTGCAAGGGTGGAGAGAAAGGTTCTTGGAGCAACGAGTGGCTATTAAAGACATCTCTGGATGGAACTGGTGCCAGAAACATTGCCAATAAAAATGGGTTTCAAGTAATGCAGCAGGTAAATTTAATCGTCTTCGACTTCTCTAACTCATAGTGGGTTCAGCTCTACTCTGTCATACACTGTATACATTGTAATAGCATTATGATCATTGTAATTTGTCGAGTACATTTAAAATATGAGATTCAAATCTTTTATATTCTTGAACAGTATTTAAATTTCAATTGCTAGAACGGAATGTGCTGGCGTAGACAATCTTAGGAAATCAATACATATCCATATATTTATTAATTAATTGCTAATTCACCTGTACAGGGACATCTGCTGTTCTTCGATGTAGCGTAAGAGTGAGGTTTGGTGCACCCTAAAACCTGGTTTAAAGCCCCAGCGGGCTTTTTTCCAAAGCGGTAATTGTCAACCCTTTTATGTTTGTGATGTGAAATATTTCATTTTAACCATCGTTGTAGTTGTTGTTTGTTTCCGTGCGTGTTTGTGGTTGACTGTGGTCCTTGAACGCTACATTTCCTGTTCGACTTTTATATCTGCCTTTAGAATTGTTTAAAGGACTTCTACATCTATACAATATTGTCGTTACAGTCACATTTGACTGTCACATGACTTGCTGAATTACATATTACAAAATTGCTCACATATAACGTGCTTGCACTGGAGTAGTGGAAACACCTACCGCATTCCATAGCCACGATGCGGGTTAAATTATTCACTCTTTTTTTAACTGTAAATTACAAAAAAAAGAAGTATCAATAGTTTGCTTATATCTATCAAATTTTCCCGTTTAAAATACATGCTTGTCATTGTTTATTTAATTACCCTTTTATCGATCTTTGAAGATGTGATTTATTTTTTGGTTATTCGTTTAAATATCTGTTCACGTATTTCTCTTTAAAAATGAAAAAAACTGGCCACTTTAGATACCCACATATACAGTTCCGCACTTCATGTCCTTCTTTCGTCTTAATTATTTCTTTGTGCTTGTATATTTTGCAGCCGTTTCCTGGCTACTATTTACTGCAGCGTGACGATGTCAGTAAGATGTCTGATATTCCAGCACCACTGGACGTTGACGACTCCCTTAAAAAGCCAAATGTAAGATTACTGTTTTAGTGGCTTTACATATTTTATAAACAACAACAACGATGACAAAAACGTCGATAATTGTATCAATAAGGGAGTACTACTAGAACATTGAGAAAACATCCAGTAAATTGATTAAAAACGAGCTGTTAACGAATTTATTATATTTTTTGCGAGTTCCGTGATATCAAAAATTGCATTTCTTGATATCAAGAATTCAATTTCTTAATATCAAAAATTAGACTGATATTTTGATATCAATAAAAATAATTCGATTTTTTGATATCAAGAAATACATTTTTTGATATCAGAAAATCTTTTCTTGATATCAAAAAATCGAATTCTTGACATCAAGAAATGCATTTTATGATATCAAGAAATCAGGTTATTTTCCGATATCAATAAATCGATTTTGTGATATCAATAATTCGATTTTTTTGTATCAAGAAATGAAATCACAAAATACTGAATAAATAGTATCGAGATTAAAGATTATGTTCGCTGCAATAATACGTTTCCTATGCGATCTTTATTATAAGTGGTCATAAATTAAATGCTAGTTCCCTGGTTTGTAAAGGGACACACCGGCAAGATGGGACGCCGAGAGTTTTAAAACAAAGAAGACTGCCGTGTGTCCTTAAAACTGGTTAACAGGTACATTTTCCCTTATTGTCCGGGGCGTTTGTTTGAGTCAAAAATAATGTTGGCGTTTCAAACACATTTCAATTGTACCTAAACTTGATGATGGCAATTTAGTAGTAGGTAAACAAAAACTGTACGATGACCGGACAGATTGTGGACCTAGGATGAAGGCTACCTAAATCCACAAAGGACGGCAGCATTTGATGTTTGTCTTAAATCGTGTCTTGTCGTACCCTTACCGGTTTGTTCTCTTGTTGCTCTGGCTTTTGCCAAGTCAATGAGTATAGGCTTTGTGGTTTTCTGGGCTTTTGTTTTTTATATGTATATATACATGCTCACTTATGTGGTATACTTATATTGCCAAGTAATGCTGCCATTACCTGGCGGGGATATATTTATTTAGACTGTCCCGTTTTATTGGGGTGACAATAGGGTAAGCGTGAAACCCCCAGCGGCCTTGTTTGCCACTGACCGTTCCAAGGAGGTCAACCCTTTCATGTTTGTGTGGTCATATCTTGCCTTTTATTCATCTTTGTAATTATTGTTTGTTTTTGTGTGTTCTGGTTGACTGTGGTCCTTGAATGCTACATTTCCTGTTCGACTTTTATATCTACTTTTACTTTGAAAACTGGGTGGAGAAATCAAAATAACTACATTTAAAAGTTGTTTTTGATTTATACTTATAATCAATAAATTGTAAATCCTGCTACATTTAAAGTTAAGAATTATACATTTTTAATCTCGATCCAAAATTGATTAAAGATGTCGGAAACAGCGCAAATAAGACATCCTGAAAGTTGTATTCGAAAAGCTTTCGACTTCGTGTAATTGTTTCAGATAAAGAAAAGCAATGTTGTAAACTGACAAAAACACTTTACACTGGATAAGACTGGTTAAAATAGCGTGTTTATTAAATTTCGAAACCGTTTTACAGAATTAATATTCGTTTAATTAATCATGTTAATGTTAGTGTCATATATATGTAATTCAAATACATACTTCTATCTAAAAACGCAGAGGAAATTTCGGCAGAAAAAAGGCCATAAAAAGTTACAACTTTGAAGAAGATGGGTGCAATGGGTCATTGCATTAAGATAAACAAAACCAACATTACACACAAAAAATAACGCCGACAATGGATTCACTATAAGAGATACGCGTGTGGTGTGCCTTTATAGCTTTCCGAGGAGATATCCTTTGTGTCTAGCAAAGTCAACCTTCGAATAACAGTGTAGGTGCTGGGTAATTGTTCTGAAACTCGTAAACTCAATGAATAGGTTTTGATTGAACTTTATTTAAATAAGGTTGCCTAGCTAGTAAAAGCAGTCTTTTTTGTGTGTGTGTTTTTTGTATTTATATATACACCAGCATCTTTGTGTTTTACTTATATTGCCTATTAATGCTGCCTTGAAGGTTAGAGAATAGTTCATGGCGGGGATTGCTTTATTTTCACTGTCCCGTTTTATTGGGTTGACAGTAGTGTAAGTGTGAGGTTTGGTGCACCCCAGACCCTGGTTTAAACCCCCAGCGGCCTTTTTTGCCACTGACCGTAGCCCTATTGACCACCATTTTGTGTTTGTGATGTCTTATTTGGCCTTTTATTCGTCTTTAAATGTGTTCTTTGTTTCTGTGTGTGTTTGTGGTTGACTGTTGTCCCTGAATGCTGCTTTTCCTGTTCGATTTTTATATCTATATTTCATAAGTCTTCTAAGTAACATTGTATGTGTGTCGTTTATACATTGTATTTACAAGTACTCGCAAGCTTTACTCCGTTTTAGATCGAGTACATCAAGCAGCTGAAGTACCTCAACCGTACAACTAGGGATACACCTCACAGACGAGTTACTGACAGCATGAATATCACCGATAGCTATTGGCAACATATGTGGCACGTGGTACATATATACTTTTTTAATAATATGGCATTTTAAATTCAAATATTTCGCTTTTTTTATTTTAAATGAAGTGACAAAAATAAAATAGACAAAAATTCAAATGTTAATTAAAAAATAATTAGTAATAAAATGATTATAACTGATAATCATGTTGTTGTTTTTTAAATAATTCGACTATGTGTTCGAGCTCATTTTGTTTTCATAGATTTAAATTCATTATAACCATTATTTGGATTTAGTTTTGTAAATGTCACCGTGCTCTGTTATGTTTGTGATTGTTTTGTAAATGTCAGTGTGCTCTGTTATGTTTGTTATTGTTTTGTAAATGTCACTCTGCTCTGTTATGTTAGTGATTGTTTTGTAAATGTCACTGTGCTCTGTTATGTTTGTGATTGTTTTGTAAATGTCACTGTGCTCTGTTATGTTTGTGATTTTTTTGTAAATGTCACTGTGTTCTGTTATGTTAGTGATTGTTTTGTAAATGTCACTGTGCTCTGGTATGTATGTGATTGTTTTGTAAATGTCACTGTGCTCTGTTATATTTGTGATTGTTTTGTAAATGTCACTGTGCTCTGTTATATTTGTGATTGTTTTGTAAATGTCACTGTGCTCTGTTATATTTGTGATTGTTTTGTAAATGTCAGTGTGCTCTGTTATGTTTGTGATTGTTTTGTAAATGTCAGTGTGCTCTGTTATGTTTGTGATTGTTTTGTAAATGTCACTCTGCTCTGTTATGTTTGTGATTGTTTTGTAAATGTCAGTGTGCTCTGTTATGTTTGTGATTGTTTTGTAAATGTCAGTGTGCTCTGTTATGTTTGTGATTGTTTTGTAAATGTCAGTGTGCTCTGTTATGTTTGTGATTTTTTTGTAAATGTCACTGTGTTCTGTTATGTTAGTGATTGTTTTGTAAATGTCACTGTGCTCTGGTATGTATGTGATTGTTTTGTAAATGTCACTGTGCTCTGTTATATTTGTGATTGTTTTGTAAATGTCACTGTGCTCTGTTATATTTGTGATTGTTTTGTAAATGTCACTGTGCTCTGTTATGTTTGTGATTGTTTTGTAAATGTCAGTGTGCTCTGTTATGTTTGTGATTGTTTTGTAAATGTCAGTGTGCTCTGTTATGTTTGTGATTGTTTTGTAAATGTCACTGTGCTCTGTTATGTTTGTGATTGTTTTGTAAATGTCAGTGTGCTCTGTTATGTTTGTGATTGTTTTGTAAATGTCAGTG
>JAWPHD010026456.1:0-12984 GCA_037043455.1 Cyrtodaria siliqua | reverse complement strand
CGGTATGATGTTTTTTACTTACGACGTTATAATTTGATTGTTGTTGTGTTTTTTAAGTAAAACAAATTACTGTTGCTGGATTCAATATTTACATGTGAGGGTCATATTATACGTGTGAGGGTTTGTATATTACTGCTTTCTCGAAGAGTCATTTCACGACAGAACAAACTTATGACCGGGATGTCATTCTATTACATAGGATTTTGACAGGGGGTCATTTTACATCTTTACACCAGTAAATAGACTGCTTCACCACTGTGCATGCCTCGTTTCACTAAAACAAGCAGTGGAGCAGTCTATCCGGAAAGTAAAATCTGTACTGAAAAATAAATCTTATTTTTGCCAGAGGGGATTTTGGTATAATAAAATAAATATCACATTCATGAGGAGAGGGTGATAGTACGAATGTTCACCCTGAGGGTACGATTATCGCCCGAGGTGAAGCCATATATACAAATGCATTGTGCAATGAATAATGAATACACTAGTTATAAGTAATAATATATTTTATGTATTATCTATTTTCTATAAATACTGAAAAATCTCTCAAGCATTCTTCATTGGTCATATAGGTATTCTGACAATTTTTGTTTTAAATCGAGATGATAGAAATACCATTATAACGTATTTGTTTACTACTGACTCAAGAACCCGTGTGATACAAATTCACGAAGGTATAAAAGTCGCACAGGAAATGTAGCATTTACAGAACACAGTCCACCAAAATAACGCATACAAAGCGAAAGCAGATCACAAGGAAAATGCAAAATATGCGACAACACATACAACGGTTGACAATAGAGACACTGTCTTGCAACAGTCAATGGTTCTATGGTGCACCAAACCTCACTCTTACCCTATTGTCATCCATAAACAAGAGACCCAAGAGGGCCTGTGGACGCTCTACTGGCGCAAACGGCTCATATCAATGGTTGTAGACATAAAATTCCCATCAGTACTTCTTTTAAAACATTGCAAAATCAACAGTGCTAGGATGGCCTTAGAACGCTCACCTGTTAATCATGGGCAATACGTCTGCCGTGTCTAGTCTGGCATGGGTATTTTTTAATTTGTCCCACTTTCTTCTATGAATGAAATTTCATAAAAATGGGTGGGGTGCGGTTATATAAACATTCTTAACAAATATGGTAAAGAGCAGATAAAAAATGAATGAATGAATGGTGTTTTACGGCTCGTCGACACATAAATAGGTCATATTGTGCGCAAAAACTGATGAACGATGAAAAAATGAAGGATTAATTACAAATTAATCTAAATATATAAAGATAAAACTATTTACAAATAAGGGATGATATGGTAGTAATATAAACTATATATGTAAATCAACAAATGCCCGAAAACGGGTATATAAAGAAGTAAATATATACAAAAACATATTATAATGATTTATATAGTCTGAATTCCTTCAGGTAATCTAAAACAAGACTAAAATATATCGTGTTAAATAACTCGGTCATAATATTAACATTGTAGTACCTTTGACGCATAGGATCAAAGTCTACACATTCCAATAAGATGTGTTTGACCGTTAACGGTGCAAAGCAGGGTATACATTCTGGTAATTGCTCACCTTGCAATAAATATGAATGAGTAAAATGTGTATGTCCTATCCTGCACCGGGCTAGGACAACTTCCTCTCGACGAATGGGTCTACTAGAAGAACGCCATTCTCCGAGTAACGGTTTAATTGAATGGAGTTTATTGTTAACTGACAAATCCCAAGCAGCTTGCCAAGAGTTAAGAATATATGTGTTAATACAACCTTTAAAATCAGAATAAGGTAATTTGGCATTAGATATATGTAAACATAATGCTGCTTTAGCAGCACTATCAGCTCTATTATTACCACGTATTCCTAAATGTCTTGGAAGCCAGCAGAAAATAATAACATTATCAAGCATAAGAGAACTGTACTTTTCTAAAAGTTGAAGCACAACTGGGTTATCATGTTTCATATTACCCAGTGCTTTACTGTCCCAATGGGCTTTAGGTAGGCGTCATCATAGGGTCAACAGCCTGTCCGGTCATCGTACAATTAAAGAGGAAAGCATAGTGGCGAACTGTAAAAGGGTCCACCACCAAGCATGCAGTACGTTGCAAAATGAGTCATAACCTCTTTTGATAAACTGTTTAACAAGTTTAACAAAGATAGTATGAAAGTGATCATGACCAAGAATCTTACGAAGTTTATAAATCACATCACCATAGAAGTCAGGTTGTGATAATCCTTGTCGCAGAAGAGTCCTTAAATTACTTTTATATTTGGAAAGGAGATCAGGGTTACGATAATACAATTTTGCAAAGGTTTTACGAAGTTTATGGTAACGGTAACCCTGATTGAGTAGCTTTTTAGTTATACGAAGATAACGAATATTAAAGTCCTCAACTCGAGTACAAGCTCTTGAAAAACGAATAAGTTGAGAAACATGCACTCCATAAGAAGTTGCTCGGGGAACATCCCCATCCAATTGGGGATAATTAACAATGTCAAAATTAAAATCATCTCTCTTGTCTATGCCAAGTGAAACGTTGCAATATTCAATACTTGCTTATTTATATTGTATATTTACTCATTCATATTCTATATTTATGTCATTTATATTCTATTATTGATCATTTCTATTCTATATTACTATTTGTATTGTATACATTTTCATTAATATTCTATATTTTGATATTTATATTCTATAACTGGCATTATTATATTGTATATTTTGTCATTCATATTCTATAATTGATCATTTATATTCTATATTTACTATTTGTATTCTGTACATGTTCATTTATATTCAATGTTTTATATATGTGTGCAATGTTTCATATATATGTGTTATAATTGTCCGGATGTAGGCGTTGTGTGGTAAAGTATGATGATTTTGACGATGATGATGGTGGTTGTGATGACGATGATGATATATGGTGGTGGTGGTGGTGATGCTGATGTCCCTGATGATGATTTTGCCGCTGATTATATTGATGATCTTGGTAGTTGTGGTGGTGGAAATGTTGATTGAGGTGATGATGATTATGTTAATGATAAAGCCCATGATGATGATGATAATGATAATAATGAGTATAACGATGATGATTATGATGCTTGTGATTGTGATAATGCTGCTGCTGCTGCTTTGGTTGTGATAATAATGCGGTTGATGGTTGCGGTGGGGGTAGTGGTTTTGATGCTGCTTCTGCTGCTGCTGATGATAATGATGATGATGATGATGATGACAGTGGTGTGATGGTGGTTGTGGTGGTGGATTTGTTATGATGATAATCATGATGGCGATTGTTGTGGTGATGGCGATGATGATGTCTCTGATGCTGTTGGTGCTGGCGATGATAACTGTTACTGAAACTGTTGTTCTGGTGATGTTTATGATGAGGATGATAAAGATGACGGGAACCACCAGTTCCATCAGCATAATCATCACCATCCACCACCAACACCACTATCAGCAGCAGAGCAGCACCCCACCCCCACAAGCATCAATCATCAGTATAATCACCGATACAATCATCATCAGTGACATCATCACCACCACCACCACCACCATCACAACCGCCATCATCAGCGCCAAAATCATCATACTTAAAAATCAACTCACCGCGCCAACACACATGCAGTGACGGACGCATTTCCACCGTCACGACATGTGTATTGGCGCGGTCACCGTCACGGCATGTATGTTGGTGCGGTGGGGTGACAATGAATTTTAAGTATAATGATTTTGGCGATGATGATGGCGGTTGTGATCGTGGTGGTGGTGATGATGCCATTGATGATGATTGTATCGCTGATTATACTGATGATTGATGCTTGAGGGGGTTGGGGTGCTGCTGCTGCTGCTGCTGGTAGTGACGGTGGTGGTGGTGGATGGTAATGCTGCTGCTGATGGAACTGGTGGCTCTGGTCATCTTTGTAATCCTCATCATCAACGTCCCTAGAACAACAGTTTTAGCAACAGCATAATTATCATCACCAGCACCAACAGCATCAGATACATCATCATCGCCATCACTACAACAATCACCTTCATCATTATCACCATAACACATCCACATCCACCACAACCACCACCACACCACTGTCATCATTATCATCATTATTATCATCAGCAGCAGAAGCAGCATCCACATCAACATCATCAGTAGCAGCAACATCAGCAAAAGCAGCAGCAGCAGCATAAGAACTACCAACGACCACCACAATATACATAACCATCATCAGCATCACAACAACCACCAGTTCCATAAGCATCGTCAATATTATGAACGTCATCATCAGCAGCATCATAACCACTACCCGCCGAAAGTGTATATGTTAAAGCTAATGAACCATCACTTTCTCATAGACGGGACAAATTAGCCCTTCAGTATACCATTAAATTACAATCTAACCCTTCAACTCCAACTTTCGATACTGTTTTTAATCCTAATTATGAACCTTATTTTTGATCGAAAACCGAAGGCCATTCGGCCATTTGGTCTTTGTATTAAACCAAAATTAAGAGTGACTGAAATCGACCTAAATTTGTTTGCCAAGTACAAAGTACCACAAATTCCACCGTGGACTTTGGAAACACCAACAATTATTTTTGATCTTTGTAATAATAACAAATCCATTACAGATCCTACTATCTTTCAAAGCAAATTTAATGAAATTAAATTGAAATACAGTAACTTTCAACATATATACACAGATGGTTCTAAAGATGGAGACAAGGTAGCTGCAGACGCTTTGTTCACAAACATAACATAAGGAGCCACCTGCCTGACAAGGCCTCTATCTTCTCAGCAGAACTTAAGGCAATTGAACTTGCCTTAAATTATATTCAGGAATCTGATGATGACCATTTCGTTATCTTTTCTGATTCCCTTTCATCTCTTCAAGCACTGCGTAATATGAAACATGATAATCCAGTTGTGCTTCAACTTTTAGAAAAGTACAATTCACTTATAGTTGATAATGTTGTTATTTTCTGCTGGCTTCCAAGCCATGTAGAAATACGTGGTAATGATAGAGCTGATAGTGCTGTTAAGGCAGCATTAGGTTTACATATATCTAATACCAAATTACCTTATACTGATTTTAAAAGTTGTATCAGCACATATATTCGTAACTTTTGGCAAGCCGCTAGGGATTTGTCGGTGAACAATAAACTCCATTCCATTAAACCGTTACTCGGAGAATGGAGTCCTTCTAGTAAACCCATTCGTCGAGAGGAAGTTGTCCTAGCCATGGTCAGGATAGGGCATACACGCTATACTCATTCATATTTATTACAAGGTAAGCAGTTGCCAAAATGTATATCCTGTTTTGCACCGTTAACGATCTAACATATCTTGTTGGAATGTGTAGATTTTGATCCTATGCGACAAATATACTACACAGTTAATACTTTGAAAGAGTTATTTGATACTACAGATTTTAGTCTTGTTTTAGATTTCCTTAAACATGTTAAAGAAATCAGACTTTATAAATCAATATAATATTTTCCTATATATATTAACTTGTTTACAAGCACGTTGGCGGGCATTTGTTGTTTTACATATATACATAGTTTATATTGCTAGCATATCATTCCTTATTTGTAGAATAGTTTTATCTTTATACGTTTACATTATTTTTAATTACTACTTCATTCTTTCATGATTCATCTGTTTTTTTGCGCACAATCAATATGACCTATTTATGTGTCGGCGTGCCATAAAACACCATTCATTCATTCATTCATTTTAACCAATAACCCCACCGCAACCATCATCCGCATTATCAACACAACCACAGTATCATCAGCATTATCACAATCACAAGCATCATAATCATCATCGTAATACTCATTATTATCATTATCATCATCGGCTTTATCATTAACATAATCACCAATCAACAATTCCACCACCACAACTACCAAGATCATTATTATAATCAGCGGCAAAATCATCATCAGCGACATCATCATCCCCATCACCAGCACCACCATATCATCATCGTCATCACAACCACCATCATCATCGTCAAAATCATCATACTTTACCACACCACGACAACACCCGGGCCGTGGTAATGCGCAATAGTATTCGTGTTATTAGCATGATTAGTAACCATTCCATTTGACAGAGTTTACCCAGCATGAAATTATACAATATAAATAAACTAACGTATTGAATATAAATAGCAAATTATAGAACGTATATGAAAAATTATAACACATATATATGAAACATTGAATATAAATGAACATGTATAGAATACAAATAGTAAATATAGACTATTAATGATCAATTATAGAATATGAATGACAAAATATACAATATAAATATGCAAGTTATAGAATATAAATATCAAAATATAGAATATAAATGAAAATGTATACAATACAAATAGTAATATAGAATATAAATGATCAATAATAGAATATAAAATGACAAACATATAAAATATGAATGAGTCAATATACAATATAAATGAGCAAGTATTGAATATTGCAACGTTTCACTTGCCATACTTGTCATTGATTTTTGCTAATTATTTCACCATTTTCATTCGAGAGATCTAAATCAAGAAAAGAAGCGTTATTATCAGATATATTAGCTTTATTAATCTGAAGTTCTTTAAGATAAATATTATTAACCATAGTTTGAAAGAAAGCGTTGTCAATGTTCAATATGTCATCCAGATACCGAGAGGTGTCATTAAAGGCTTCAATAACATTTGCCTGGGTATCTGGTGAAAGACTCAACATGCTCTTTCATAGCAAAATAAAAACAAATCTGCGACAAGTGGAGCACAGTTCATACCCAACAATTGTCTATAAACGGTGGTTCCATACCTGACGATAATATTATCTAATAGGAAGATGAGTGCTTCATAACAAGTCCACATATTATATTTGTCTAAACTGCCTTTAGTAAAAAACGCTTTAATATTATTACATGCCAAAAATGTAGTATTTTCACCAGCGAAGTCGATACAAACAAAATGGACACTTTCATAAGGTACAACTTCTTTTAAACTATTAGGTTTTTAAACTTCCATGTTGACCTTGAAAAATGATAGATTTGAATAATAAGCAAAAGGTTGAAAAACTTAAGAAATCGATAATACACTGGAAAAAAACTAGTCAGTTAACTAACATCATTGGGGATTATTACTGTTACTAAAACATTGCTAATACCAGTTTTTATCCACCTTTACATATCCCTTCCTAACCAAGATATTAATACTGTAAAAGAGATAAACAATTTACTGTATGATTTCCTGTGGCACGGACATGCACAAATTAAAAGTACCATTACGTGGTTCGAATATTAAATTTCATACCCCATCCAACCCCTTCTCCAGGAAGCGAAAACGGGGTTGGCTGGGGTATGAAATAAACCCTTAATTTCGGCTTAAACAGTATGAATATTGTAAAACTAAAACATTTAAATAGGTAATTTTAAACAGGTTACCGCACGTTTCAATACAAAATGCTTTAAACGTGTTTTATTGTCGAAATAGCCGTTTTAAAATCCTGCTAATATAAACTTTCCCATCGCTAAGGCGGGTCCACGTAATGAGTTATTGTCAAACAGTACTCAGATAGAGGATTAAATATGGTAAACCTTCAATCCTTTATATTAACAGGACTTAAAATAACATGGATTAGAAGAATGTCAATAAGTGATGGTACTTTGCAAAACCTATTGCAAAATTTGCAAAACTGCTATTTTGATAAAATTAAACTGTATTCATGTGGGAAACATTATACAGAAGAAATAGCATCATCAATTAAAAACTTTTGGAACGATGTTTTAAAATCATATGATGAAATGATAAATAAATGTACCATAAACTCATTGAAGATTTTATTAAAATGCAGCTTTTCTATAACCGTAACTTTTTATTAGGCAAGCAAAGTGTTGTTATGGCATCCTGGTTTAGCAAGGGAATACGGTATGTTAATGATTTTCCATGCATTAAGGTTTGTCACATGTTTTCGCGATTCACATAGAAATGTGTGTAGATTATATTTTCTCTTATAAATTTGAATATGTTTAGAGGTAGCATTTGTTAATGTATGAGATGTTGTTTTTGGCATTGAAACTGATTATTTGAATTGTTATGCTCCGGAAAATGATTCTAAGTTTAAAACTACAAAGGGCAATAACTCTATAATTGAGTGAAGTTTCATTGCATTCCCATCAGCAGTTTTGAAGTTATGCTCCGGATTAAAATTCTAAGTATATAAAATTACAAAGGTTAATAACTCTAATTTTAATGAGACAGAGTTACGGTTCTTATACTCTGTACTTCCTCACATTGTCTTATATCATTTTCTGAAGTTTTATTGCAGTCCCATCAGTTGTTTTGAAGTCAAGCTCCGGGCAAAAATTCTAAGTATACAATTACAAAGGGCAATAACTCTAATTTGAATGAGACAGAGTTTTGGTTCTTACACTCTGCATTTCAACTCATTGCCTTCTATCATTGCCTGGAGCTTCATTGCAGTACCATCAGAAGATTTGAAGTTATGCTCCGGACTAAGTATATAAAATTACAAAGGGTAATAACTCAAATTTAAATGAGGACAGAGTTACGGTTCTTGTACTTCCTCTCATTGCTCTCTATGATTGTGTGAAGTTGTAGTCCCATCAGTAGTTTTGAAGTTATGCTGCGGAAAAAGTGGGACGGATGGAAGGACAGAAGGACGTAGGGACGGAAGAACGGACACAGCGGCGACTACATTCTCCCCCGAACATTTCGGGGAGCATGAAAATAAAATAGTTTAAGCTCATTAAATAAGACAGCAAGGAAGAACAAAGGATCATAGGTCTTAACTTCAAAGAGAAAATGTAGCATTGACAGAACACAATAAACCAAATACACGCATTCAAAACAAACAGCAATTAGGCGGGGTTGTTTTTGTAACAAAAACAAATGTCCCCCACCCTCCCACACACCAACCACCACCACACACACACTCTCAGTGTAATGCATATGAACCAACCTGGCTGAAAGTTGCGCTCTGCACGTCGCCTCGATATGGCGAACATGTGTGCCAAGTTATTGAAAAATCACTCAAGCGGTTCAAGAGATATGGAGCGGACACGACATATAGTGCATATGACCTTCGATCTCTAAGTGTGACATTGACCTTGAAGGGACGTGGATGAACGTTGCGTTCTGCACGTCGTCTCGATATGGTAAAAGGTTGTGCCAAGTTATATCAAAATCCATCTAGCGGTTCAAGAGATATGGAGCGGACACGAAATATAGTGCATATGACCTTCGACCTATAAGTGTGACCTTGACATTTAACGGAAGTAGCTGAAAGTTGCACTCTGCACGTCGTTTCGATATGGTGAACATGTGTGCCAAGTTATTCCAAAATCCATCAAGCGTTTCAAGAGATATGGAGCGGACGCGAATTGTGACGCACAGACGGACAGACAAACGATGACCTTCGACCTATAAGCGTGACCTTGACCTTGAACGGGCGTGGCTGGAAGTTGCGCTCCACACGTCGTCTCGATATGGTGAACATTTGTGACAAGTTATTTCAAAATCCTTCAAGTGGTTCAAAGTGGTTCAAGAGATATGGAGCGGACAAGACTTGTGACGGACAGACGGACAGACAGAGATTCAAGCTAAAAACAATGTCTCCCCAGTGTGGGGGAGACATAATTACAATCAGAAATTACAATGATATATAGAAGTAAACTATGCGACACATTTTTAATTGAACAGGTATATAGTGTTTTGTGTTTCGGAATTCAATCGCTTTGAGTCATCAGTTAAGTCATATGTTAAGTGTAGTGAAGATAATATAGCGATAGTTTGGTTACTAATTATTAATCGGATCTTTACGAAACTTTGCCAGTGCTTTTATATCAATGAATGCATTATTAAGCCTTGTTTACACTTTAGCAACTTCACTTTACGAAACTGTGCCAGTGTATTTATATCAATAGAGTTTGAAAACCAGTCTGATCGAATTAGTAACACCAACGTTATGGCCCTTGTTTTCTAAAAGAAATGCCATATTCTGCATTGTGAACACTCTAGTAACTTCATTTATTATTTTATCTTTACGAGACTTGCACAGATTGTTAATATCAATGAAAGCTCAGATATGTTTGAAAATCAGCCAGAATAGATTATTTTCACCGGAGTTATGGCCCATGATTTGCTGAAAAATGCCATATTCTGCCTTTGAACACTCTAGTAACTTCATTTATATTTGATATTTACGAGATTTGCACAGATTGCAAATATCATTGAAAGCTCGGAAAACCTTCCATATCGGACAAGTAACACCAGAGTTATAGCCCTTGATTTATTTAAACATGCAGTATTTTGCCTCGCTAAGATGATAGAGCTTTTATTTTGTATCCGATCTTTGCCAATCTTTACCAGATTGTTAATATCAATGACAGCTTAAACAAGTTTGAAGACCAACCAAATCGCATTAGTCATACCGAGTTATGACCTTTGATTTAGCTAAAAATGCTGTATTTTACCTCGGTAAGATGATAGAGCCTTTATTTGACCGGATTTCAACGACAGTTTGAAGGGATGATCAGTATCAAGCCTAGTTGTGCATATCGTCACCGTGTTCCGTTTGAATGATTTTGGTGGAGTTATGGCCCTTTATAGTTTTAATATACAAACTTTGTCCGGACTAGTTCTACTGAACCCATGGCTGAATTGCAACGAAACGTTTTAGGGATGATCAGTACCAAGCCTAGTTGTGTATATTATCACCGTGTTCCGGTTGTAAGATTTTTGGCGGAATTATGGCACTTTATAGATTTTAATATGCAAACTTTGTCCGGACTAGTTATCCTGAACCCCTGGCCGGAAGTCAGCGAAACTTGGCAAGGTTGATCAGTAACAAGCCTAGCTTGCATATCGTCGCCGTGTTCCAGTTGAATGATTTTTTGGCGGAGTTATGACCCTTTACATGTTTTAACAATATGCAAACTTTGTCGCGATTAGTCTCTTCTGAACCCATGGCCAGATTTCAGCGAAACTTTTAGGGATGATCAGTACCAGGTCTACCTGTAGTTGTGTATATCATTGACCTGTTACGATTGGATGATATTTGGCGGAGTTATGGCCCTTTAAAGGTTTTAGTGCACACTCTTTGTCCGGACTAGTTCTCCTGAACCTCTGGCTGTATTTCAACGAAACCTTGCAGGGATTATAAGTACCAAGCCTGGTTACGCATATCATCGCTGTGTTTTGGTTGAATGATTTTTGACAGAGTTATGGCCCCTTATACACAAACTTTATCCGGTCTAGTTTTCCTGAAGCCCTGGCTGATTTCAGTGAAACTTGGTAGGAATGATCCGTACCAAGCTTAGTTGCGCATATCGATGTCGTGTTCCCCACCACAGACTCCATATGGCCTGTATCGCTCTACTGGCTATATGTTTCATCTTGGTTCGTATACTAGTTTTTAATTATACATGGCCCTCGGGATAGTGTATTTACTTGTATTATGTATTTCCTCAGTTTCGTGGAGCGTGTCCATCCCGGGCGTGAGGACGACGGAGAAATACAACCAGTCCACTATCATGGACACAGATGGGAACTACATTTTGTTCTGGAATTTCAATGAAACTCATATTACATTTGAAGTTCATGTACGGACAAAAGGTATTCAACTTTCATACTATTTGTTTTCTTACTATAACATAGACGGTGCTTAAGCCAAATCTCTATACAAACAGTTTATCTGAATTCATGTAAATGAACCTAATGCACCCATTTAATATTAAAGGTAGGACGATACATTATTTCTCTGAATTGTCTGCATCTTATTGCGGAAGAGGCTCTTAATACCGAATATATTTTGTTTAAATGCCGACAAACAATTAATTTCAATTTAAACGGCTTATGTCCTGTTTTATTTGTGTACTGTTCTTGTTTGAGTATCGATGTCAACGGTTTGGTCTATAAATCGGAAACTTACATGTAAGGCCCAACTGAAGATAAATTATAGTAAGTTAAACGGAATGGGGTAGTCTTCGTTGGCAGTTATTGAGGGCACACACACACACACACACACACACACACACACACGTAAAACTGTGCAATGATGCATTAAAATAGCTCGACGTACATATATGCATAACGTAACCGTTATTAAAGATGGGTATAGCACAATACATGGCAATGTTCACAGTTTATGTTTATTGGAATATATTGGCCACGGCTTCAACAAAATAAAATATAAAACATATTCATGTACTTTATGAACCCTGGTACAGCAGTTCACAAAGACAAATGTACCTAACATAGAATATAAAATGTGTAGTTAATTAAACATATGTATGTACTTTATGAACCCTGGGTACAGCAGTTCACAAAGACAAATATACCTAATTAAAAGCTCTTGCATTGAAAATGTCAAAATTCTTATTAACTACACAATAAATACTGATAAAGGTGATCCTTTGAGAGCAACAAACACTTAGAGATTAAAGCAGCAGACTCGGTTTTATTGAGTCTGTTCATGAGAAGTAATGAAATAAGCAACACTTCTCACGCCCCATAGCACCGGCTTAAGCGGTATTCTACTTTAAAGCCACCTATATTGGGCTCGTTGGTCCCAAAGGACCAGTAATTGCTGTGACCGCGAAAAACTGCCACATGTCATGCAGTCTGCGAAAAGCAGATCCCTGCGTGACACCGCCACACATGGGGGAAGCGGGGCACAGCTTAGAGAGTAGACTAAATGCAACATGGTTTAAATATATACGACAAAACAAAAACTATTTAAAATAACAACCTCAAATAGAGGAAATGGCTGACGCAAATGTCTTGCCAAAATAAAAAACCGCCTCAAATAGAGGAAATGGCTGACGCAAATGTCTCGCAAAAATAAAAAACGCCTCAAATAGAGAGCGCAAAGAGAAAAAAGATTCAAATAGAGACTGCCTCAAATAGAGGCAACACACTCCTCAAGTAGA
>JAWPHD010026455.1:0-12992 GCA_037043455.1 Cyrtodaria siliqua | reverse complement strand
AATGCGTTCCACCGTAAGTTTTTCATATGTATACGCACTTTCAACAGATATGCACACATCAGAAATGAAACGTGCACTCTATGGCACGCAGAATGATACTTGTTGACATTTCATTGCCAAGGGACGTAATACGTGTACGGGAAAATAGGAGAAACAGAGATAACTTAGATTTTTACGCGATCTGATAGTACATATGATTATTATTCATAATAGTAATACGTAAAGAATATGTACAATATTATCTGGCTTGTTGTTATGATTGTTAATATGACTATTGTTATAATTATTGCAGCAAACCTGTATCAAGACACAACGTTAATCGCTTTTCAAGTGAGCCCAGAAGTTGCATGTACAAGCCATGACAAGCCAACAATGCGTTCCACCGTAAGTTTTTCATATGTATACGCACTTTCAACAGATATGCACACATCAGAAATGAAACGTGCACTCTATGGCACGCAGAATGATACTTGTTGACATTTCATTGCCAAGGGACGTAATACGTGTACGGCAAAATAGGAGAAACAGAGATAACTTAGATTTTTACGCGATCTGATAGTACATATGATTATTATCATAATAGTAATACGTATAGAATATGTACAATATTATCTGGCTTGTTGTTATGATTGTTAATATGACTATTGTTATAATTATTGCAGCAAACCTGTATCAAGACACAACGTTAATCGCTTTTCAAGTGAGCATAGAAGTTGCATGTACAAGCCATGACAAGCCAACAATGCGTTCCACCGTAAGTTTTTCATATGTATACGCACTTTCAACAGATATGCACACATCAGAAATGAAACGTGCACTCTATGGCACGCAGAATGATACTTGTTGACATTTCATTGCCAAGGGACGTAATACGTGTACGGGAAAATAGGACAAACAGAGATAACTTAGATTTTTACGCGATCTGATAGTACATATGATTATTATTCATAATAGTAATACGTAAAGAATATGTACAATATTATCTGGCTTGTTGTTATGATTGTTAATATGACTATTGTTATAATTATTGCAGCAAACCTGTATCAAGACACAACGTTAATCGCTTCTCAAGTGAGCCCAGAAGTTGCATGTACAAGCCATGACAAGCCAACAATGCGTTCCACCGTAAGTTTTTCATATGTATACGTACTTTCAACAGATATGCACAAGTCAGAAATGAAACGGGCACTCTATGGCACGCAGAATGATACTTGTTGACATTTCATTGCCAAGGGACGTAATACGTGTACGGGAAAATAGGACAAACAGAGATAACTTAGATTTTTACGCGATCTGATAGTACATATGATTATTATTCATAATAGTAATACGTATAGAATATGTACAATATTATCTGGCTTGTTGTTATGATTGTTAATATGACTATTGTTATAATTATTGCAGCAAACCTGTATCAAGACACAACGTTAATCGCTGTTCAAGTGAGCCCAGAAGTTGCATGTACAAGCCATGACAAGCCAACAATGCGTTCCACCGTAAGTTTTTCATATGTATACGCACTTTCAACAGATATGCACACATCAGAAATGAAACGTGCACTCTATGGCACGCAGAATGATACTTGTTGACATTTCATTGCCAAGGGACGTAATACGTGTACGGGAAAATAGGACAAACAGAGATAACTTAGATTTTTACGCGATCTGATAGTACATATGATTATTATTCATAATAGTAATACGTAAAGAATATGTACAATATTATCTGGCTTGTTGTTATGATTGTTAATATGACTATTGTTATAATTATTGCAGCAAACCTGTATCAAGACACAACGTTAATCGCTTTTCAAGTGAGCCCAGAAGTTGCATGTACAAGCCATGACAAGCCAACAATGCGTTCCACCGTAAGTTTTTCATATGTATACGCACTTTCAACAGATATGCACACATCAGAAATGAAACGTGCACTCTATGGCACGCAGAATGATACTTGTTGACATTTCATTGCCAAGGGACGTAATACGTGTACGGCAAAATAGGACAAACAGAGATAACTTAGATTTTTACGCGATCTGATAGTACATATGATTATTATTCATAATAGTAATACGTATAGAATATGTACAATATTATCTGGCTTGTTGTTATGATTGTTAATATGACTATTGTTATAATTATTGCAGCAAACCTGTATCAAGACACAACGTTAATCGCTTTTCAAGTGAGCCAGAAGTTGCATGTACAAGCCATGACAAAGCCAACAATGCGTTCCACCGTAAGTTTTTCATATGTATACGCACTTTCAACAGATATGCACACATCAGAAATGAAACGTGCACTCTATGGCACGCAGAATGATACTTGTTGACATTTCATTGCCAAGGGACGTAATACGTGTACGGGAAAATAGGACAAACAGAGATAACTTAGATTTTTACGCGATCTGATAGTACATATGATTATTATTCATAATAGTAATACGTAAAGAATATGTACAATATTATCTGGCTTGTTGTTATGATTGTTAATATGACTATTGTTATAATTATTGCAGCAAACCTGTATCAAGACACAACGTTAATCGCTTCTCAAGTGAGCCCAGAAGTTGCATGTACAAGCCATGACAAGCCAACAATGCGTTCCACCGTAAGTTTTTCATATGTATACGTACTTTCAACAGATATGCACAAGTCAGAAATGAAACGGGCACTCTATGGCACGCAGAATGATACTTGTTGACATTTCATTGCCAAGGGACGTAATACGTGTACGGGAAAATAGGAGAAACAGAGATAACTTAGATTTTTACGCGATCTGATAGTACATATGATTATTATTCATAATAGTAATACGTATAGAATATGTACAATATTATCTGGCTTGTTGTTATGATTGTTAATATGACTATTGTTATAATTATTGCAGCAAACCTGTATCAAGACACAACGTTAATCGCTTTTCAAGTGAGCCCAGAAGTTGCATGTACAAGCCATGACAAGCCAACAATGCGTTCCACCGTAAGTTTTTCATATGTATACGCACTTTCAACAGATATGCACACATCAGAAATGAAACGTGCACTCTATGGCACGCAGAATGATACTTGTTGACATTTCATTGCCAAGGGACGTAATACGTGTACGGGAAAATAGGACAAACAGAGATAACTTAGATTTTTACGCGATCTGATAGTACATATGATTATTATTCATAAGAGTAATACGTATAGAATATGTACAATATTATCTGGCTTGTTGTTATGATTGTTAATATGACTATTGTTATAATTATTGCAGCAAACCTGTATCAAGACACAACGTTAATCGCTTTTCAAGTGAGCCCAGAAGTTGCATGTACAAGCCATGACAAGCCAACAATGCGTTCCACCGTAAGTTTTTCATATGTATACGTACTTTCAACAGATATGCACAAGTCAGAAATGAAACGGGCACTCTATGGCACGCAGAATGATACTTGTTGACATTTCATTGCCAAGGGACGTAATACGTGTACGGGAAAATAGGAGAAACAGAGATAACTTAGATTTTTACGCGATCTGATAGTACATATGATTATTATTCATAATAGTAATACGTATAGAATATGTACAATATTATCTGGCTTGTTGTTATGATTGTTAATATGACTATTGTTATAATTATTGCAGCAAACCTGTATCAAGACACAACGTTAATCGCTTTTCAAGTGAGCCCAGAAGTTGCATGTACAAGCCATGACAAGCCAACAATGCGTTCCACCGTAAGTTTTTCATATGTATACGCACTTTCAACAGATATGCACACATCAGAAATGAAACGTGCACTCTATGGCACGCAGAATGATACTTGTTGACATTTCATTGCCAAGGGACGTAATACGTGTACGGGAAAATAGGACAAACAGAGATAACTTAGATTTTTACGCGATCTGATAGTACATATGATTATTATTCATAAGAGTAATACGTATAGAATATGTACAATATTATCTGGCTTGTTGTTATGATTGTTAATATGACTATTGTTATAATTATTGCAGCAAACCTGTATCAAGACACAACGTTAATCGCTTCTCAAGTGAGCCCAGAAGTTGCATGTACAAGCCATAACAAGCCAACAATGCGTTCCAATGTAAGTTTTTCATATGTATACGTACTTTCAACAGATATTCACAAGTCAGAAATGAAACGTGCACTCTATGGCACGCAGAATGATACTTGTTGACATTTCATTGCCAAGGGACGTAATACGTGTACGGGAAAATAGGACAAACAGAGATAACTTAGATTTTTACGCGATCTGATAGTACATATGATTATTATTCATAATAGTAATACGTATAGAATATGTACAATATTATCTGGCTTGTTGTTATGATTGTTAATATGACTATTGTTATAATTATTGCAGCAAACCTGTATCAAGACACAACGTTAATCGCTTTTCAAGTGAGCCCAGAAGTTGCATGTACAAGCCATGACAAGCCAACAATGCGTTCCACCGTAAGTTTTTCATATGTATACGCACTTTCAACAGATATGCACACATCAGAAATGAAACGTGCACTCTATGGCACGCAGAATGATACTTGTTGACATTTCATTGCCAAGGGACGTAATACGTGTACGGGAAAATAGGACAAACAGAGATAACTTAGATTTTTACGCGATCTGATAGTACATATGATTATTATTCATAATAGTAATACGTAAAGAATATGTACAATATTATCTGGCTTGTTGTTATGATTGTTAATATGACTATTGTTATAATTATTGCAGCAAACCTGTATCAAGACACAACGTTAATCGCTTTTCAAGTGAGCCCAGAAGTTGCATGTACAAGCCATGACAAGCCAACAATGCGTTCCACCGTAAGTTTTTCATATGTATACGCACTTTCAACAGATATGCACACATCAGAAATGAAACGTGCACTCTATGGCACGCAGAATGATACTTGTTGACATTTCATTGCCAAGGGACGTAATACGTGTACGGTAAAATAGGACAAACAGAGATAACTTAGATTTTTACGCGATCTGATAGTACATATGATTATTATTCATAATAGTAATACGTATAGAATATGTACAATATTATCTGGCTTGTTGTTATGATTGTTAATATGACTATTGTTATAATTATTGCAGCAAACCTGTATCAAGACACAACGTTAATCGCTTTTCAAGTGAGCCCAGAAGTTGCATGTACAAGCCATGCCAAGCCAACAATGCGTTCCACCGTAAGTTTTTCATATGTATACGCACTTTCAACAGATATGCACACATCAGAAATGAAACGTGCACTCTATGGCACGCAGAATGATACTTGTTGACATTTCATTGCCAAGGGACGTAATACGTGTACGGGAAAATAGGACAAACAGAGATAACTTAGATTTTTACGCGATCTGATAGTACATATGATTATTATTCATAATAGTAATACGTAAAGAATATGTACAATATTATCTGGCTTGTTGTTATGATTGTTAATATGACTATTGTTATAATTATTGCAGCAAACCTGTATCAAGACACAACGTTAATCGCTTCTCAAGTGAGCCCAGAAGTTGCATGTACAAGCCATGACAAGCCAACAATGCGTTCCACCGTAAGTTTTTCATATGTATACGTACTTTCAACAGATATGCACAAGTCAGAAATGAAACGGGCACTCTATGGCACGCAGAATGATACTTGTTGACATTTCATTGCCAAGGGACGTAATACGTGTACGGGAAAATAGGAGAAACAGAGATAACTTAGATTTTTACGCGATCTGATAGTACATATGATTATTATTCATAATAGTAATACGTATAGAATATGTACAATATTATCTGGCTTGTTGTTATGATTGTTAATATGACTATTGTTATAATTATTGCAGCAAACCTGTATCAAGACACAACGTTAATCGCTTTTCAAGTGAGCCCAGAAGTTGCATGTACAAGCCATGACAAGCCAACAATGCGTTCCACCGTAAGTTTTTCATATGTATACGCACTTTCAACAGATATGCACACATCAGAAATGAAACGTGCACTCTATGGCACGCAGAATGATACTTGTTGACATTTCATTGCCAAGGGACGTAATACGTGTACGGGAAAATAGGACAAACAGAGATAACTTAGATTTTTACGCGATCTGATAGTACATATGATTATTATTCATAATAGTAATACGTAAAGAATATGTACAATATTATCTGGCTTGTTGTTATGATTGTTAATATGACTATTGTTATAATTATTGCAGCAAACCTGTATCAAGACACAACGTTAATCGCTTTTCAAGTGAGCCCAGAAGTTGCATGTACAAGCCATGACAAGCCAACAATGCGTTCCACCGTAAGTTTTTCATATGTATACGCACTTTCAACAGATATGCACACATCAGAAATGAAACGTGCACTCTATGGCACGCAGAATGATACTTGTTGACATTTCATTGCCAAGGGACGTAATACGTGTACGGCAAAATAGGACAAACAGAGATAACTTAGATTTTTACGCGATCTGATAGTACATATGATTATTATTCATAATAGTAATACGTATAGAATATGTACAATATTATCTGGCTTGTTGTTATGATTGTTAATATGACTATTGTTATAATTATTGCAGCAAACCTGTATCAAGACACAACGTTAATCGCTTTTCAAGTGAGCCCAGAAGTTGCATGTACAAGCCATGACAAGCCAACAATGCGTTCCACCGTAAGTTTTTCATATGTATACGCACTTTCAACAGATATGCACACATCAGAAATGAAACGTGCACTCTATGGCACGCAGAATGATACTTGTTGACATTTCATTGCCAAGGGACGTAATATGTGTACGGGAAAATAGGACAAACAGAGATAACTTAGATTTTTACGCGATCTGATAGTACATATGATTATTATTCATAATAGTAATACGTATAGAATATGTACAATATTATCTGGCTTGTTGTTATGATTGTTAATATGACTATTGTTATAATTATTGCAGCAAACCTGTATCAAGACACAACGTTAATCGCTTTTCAAGTGAGCCCAGAAGTTGCATGTACAAGCCATGACAAGCCAACAATGCGTTCCACCGTAAGTTTTTCATATGTATACGCACTTTCAACAGATATGCACACATCAGAAATGAAACGTGCACTCTATGGCACGCAGAATGATACTTGTTGACATTTCATTGCCAAGGGACGTAATACGTGTACGGGAAAATAGGACAAACAGAGATAACTTAGATTTTTACGCGATCTGATAGTACATATGATTATTATTCATAATAGTAATACGTAAAGAATATGTACAATATTATCTGGCTTGTTGTTATGATTGTTAATATGACTATTGTTATAATTATTGCAGCAAACCTGTATCAAGACACAACGTTAATCGCTTCTCAAGTGAGCCCAGAAGTTGCATGTACAAGCCATGACAAGCCAACAATGCGTTCCACCGTAAGTTTTTCATATGTATACGTACTTTCAACAGATATGCACAAGTCAGAAATGAAACGGGCACTCTATGGCACGCAGAATGATACTTGTTGACATTTCATTGCCAAGGGACGTAATACGTGTACGGGAAAATAGGAGAAACAGAGATAACTTAGATTTTTACGCGATCTGATAGTACATATGATTATTATTCATAATAGTAATACGTATAGAATATGTACAATATTATCTGGCTTGTTGTTATGATTGTTAATATGACTATTGTTATAATTATTGCAGCAAACCTGTATCAAGACACAACGTTAATCGCTTTTCAAGTGAGCCCAGAAGTTGCATGTACAAGCCATGACAAGCCAACAATGCGTTCCACCGTAAGTTTTTCATATGTATACGCACTTTCAACAGATATGCACACATCAGAAATGAAACGTGCACTCTATGGCACGCAGAATGATACTTGTTGACATTTCATTGCCAAGGGACGTAATACGTGTACGGCAAAATAGGACAAACAGAGATAACTTAGATTTTTACGCGATCTGATAGTACATATGATTATTATTCATAATAGTAATACGTAAAGAATATGTACAATATTATCTGGCTTGTTGTTATGATTGTTAATATGACTATTGTTATAATTATTGCAGCAAACCTGTATCAAGACACAACGTTAATCGCTTTTCAAGTGAGCCCAGAAGTTGCATGTACAAGCCATGACAAGCCAACAATGCGTTCCACCGTAAGTTTTTCATATGTATACGCACTTTCAACAGATATGCACACATCAGAAATGAAACGTGCACTCTATGGCACGCAGAATGATACTTGTTGACATTTCATTGCCAAGGGACGTAATACGTGTACGGCAAAATAGGACAAACAGAGATAACTTAGATTTTTACGCGATCTGATAGTACATATGATTATTATTCATAATAGTAATACGTATAGAATATGTACAATATTATCTGGCTTGTTGTTATGATTGTTAATATGACTATTGTTATAATTATTGCAGCAAACCTGTATCAAGACACAACGTTAATCGCTTTTCAAGTGAGCCCAGAAGTTGCATGTACAAGCCATGACAAGCCAACAATGCGTTCCACCGTAAGTTTTTCATATGTATACGCACTTTCAACAGATATGCACACATCAGAAATGAAACGTGCACTCTATGGCACGCAGAATGATACTTGTTGACATTTCATTGCCAAGGGACGTAATACGTGTACGGGAAAATAGGACAAACAGAGATAACTTAGATTTTTACGCGATCTGATAGTACATATGATTATTATTCATAATAGTAATACGTAAAGAATATGTACAATATTATCTGGCTTGTTGTTATGATTGTTAATATGACTATTGTTATAATTATTGCAGCAAACCTGTATCAAGACACAACGTTAATCGCTTCTCAAGTGAGCCCAGAAGTTGCATGTACAAGCCATGACAAGCCAACAATGCGTTCCACCGTAAGTTTTTCATATGTATACGTACTTTCAACAGATATGCACAAGTCAGAAATGAAACGGGCACTCTATGGCACGCAGAATGATACTTGTTGACATTTCATTGCCAAGGGACGTAATACGTGTACGGGAAAATAGGAGAACAGAGATAACTTAGATTTTTACGCGATCTGATAGTACATATGATTATTATTCATAATAGTAATACGTATAGAATATGTACAATATTATCTGGCTTGTTGTTATGATTGTTAATATGACTATTGTTATAATTATTGCAGCAAACCTGTATCAAGACACAACGTTAATCGCTTTTCAAGTGAGCCCAGAAGTTGCATGTACAAGCCATGACAAGCCAACAATGCGTTCCACCGTAAGTTTTTCATATGTATACGCACTTTCAACAGATATGCACACATCAGAAATGAAACGTGCACTCTATGGCACGCAGAATGATACTTGTTGACATTTCATTGCCAAGGGACGTAATACGTGTACGGGAAAATAGGACAAACAGAGATAACTTAGATTTTTACGCGATCTGATAGTACATATGATTATTATTCATAAGAGTAATACGTATAGAATATGTACAATATTATCTGGCTTGTTGTTATGATTGTTAATATGACTATTGTTATAATTATTGCAGCAAACCTGTATCAAGACACAACGTTAATCGCTTCTCAAGTGAGCCCAGAAGTTGCATGTACAAGCCATAACAAGCCAACAATGCGTTCCACCGTAAGTTTTTCATATGTATACGTACTTTCAACAGATATTCACAAGTCAGAAATGAAACGTGCACTCTATGGCACGCAGAATGATACTTGTTGACATTTCATTGCCAAGGGACGTAATACGTGTACGGGAAAATAGGAGAAACAGAGATAACTTAGATTTTTACGCGATCTGATAGTACATATGATTATTATTCATAATAGTAATACGTATAGAATATGTACAATATTATCTGGCTTGTTGTTATGATTGTTAATATGACTATTGTTATAATTATTGCAGCAAACCTGTATCAAGACACAACGTTAATCGCTTTTCAAGTGAGCCCAGAAGTTGCATGTACAAGCCATGACAAGCCAACAATGCGTTCCACCGTAAGTTTTTCATATGTATACGCACTTTCAACAGATATGCACACATCAGAAATGAAACGTGCACTCTATGGCACGCAGAATGATACTTGTTGACATTTCATTGCCAAGGGACGTAATACGTGTACGGGAAAATAGGAGAAACAGAGATAACTTAGATTTTTACGCGATCTGATAGTACATATGATTATTATTCATAATAGTAATACGTAAAGAATATGTACAATATTATCTGGCTTGTTGTTATGATTGTTAATATGACTATTGTTATAATTATTGCAGCAAACCTGTATCAAGACACAACGTTAATCGCTTTTCAAGTGAGCCCAGAAGTTGCATGTACAAGCCATGACAAGCCAACAATGCGTTCCACCGTAAGTTTTTCATATGTATACGCACTTTCAACAGATATGCACACATCAGAAATGAAACGTGCACTCTATGGCACGCAGAATGATACTTGTTGACATTTCATTGCCAAGGGACGTAATACGTGTACGGGAAAATAGGACAAACAGAGATAACTTAGATTTTTACGCGATCTGATAGTACATATGATTATTATTCATAAGAGTAATACGTATAGAATATGTACAATATTATCTGGCTTGTTGTTATGATTGTTAATATGACTATTGTTATAATTATTGCAGCAAACCTGTATCAAGACACAACGTTAATCGCTTCTCAAGTGAGCCCAGAAGTTGCATGTACAAGCCATAACAAGCCAACAATGCGTTCCACCGTAAGTTTTTCATATGTATACGTACTTTCAACAGATATTCACAAGTCAGAAATGAAACGTGCACTCTATGGCACGCAGAATGATACTTGTTGACATTTCATTGCCAAGGGACGTAATACGTGTACGGCAAAATAGGACAAACAGAGATAACTTAGATTTTTACGCGATCTGATAGTACATATGATTATTATTCATAATAGTAATACGTATAGAATATGTACAATATTATCTGGCTTGTTGTTATGATTGTTAATATGACTATTGTTATAATTATTGCAGCAAACCTGTATCAAGACACAACGTTAATCGCTTTTCAAGTGAGCCCAGAAGTTGCATGTACAAGCCATGACAAGCCAACAATGCGTTCCACCGTAAGTTTTTCATATGTATACGCACTTTCAACAGATATGCACACATCAGAAATGAAACGTGCACTCTATGGCACGCAGAATGATACTTGTTGACATTTCATTGCCAAGGGACGTAATACGTGTACGGGAAAATAGGACAAACAGAGATAACTTAGATTTTTACGCGATCTGATAGTACATATGATTATTATTCATAATAGTAATACGTAAAGAATATGTACAATATTATCTGGCTTGTTGTTATGATTGTTAATATGACTATTGTTATAATTATTGCAGCAAACCTGTATCAAGACACAACGTTAATCGCTTCTCAAGTGAGCCCAGAAGTTGCATGTACAAGCCATGACAAGCCAACAATGCGTTCCACCGTAAGTTTTTCATATGTATACGTACTTTCAACAGATATGCACAAGTCAGAAATGAAACGGGCACTCTATGGCACGCAGAATGATACTTGTTGACATTTCATTGCCAAGGGACGTAATACGTGTACGGGAAAATAGGAGAAACAGAGATAACTTAGATTTTTACGCGATCTGATAGTACATATGATTATTATTCATAATAGTAATACGTATAGAATATGTACAATATTATCTGGCTTGTTGTTATGATTGTTAATATGACTATTGTTATAATTATTGCAGCAAACCTGTATCAAGACACAACGTTAATCGCTTCTCAAGTGAGCCCAGAAGTTGCATGTACAAGCCATGACAAGCCAACAATGCGTTCCACCGTAAGTTTTTCATATGTATACGTACTTTCAACAGATATGCACAAGTCAGAAATGAAACGGGCACTCTATGGCACGCAGAATGATACTTGTTGACATTTCATTGCCAAGGGACGTAATACGTGTACGGGAAAATAGGAGAAACAGAGATAACTTAGATTTTTACGCGATCTGATAGTACATATGATTATTATTCATAATAGTAATACGTATAGAATATGTACAATATTATCTGGCTTGTTGTTATGATTGTTAATATGACTATTGTTATAATTATTGCAGCAAACCTGTATCAAGACACAACGTTAATCGCTTTTCAAGTGAGCCCAGAAGTTGCATGTACAAGCCATGACAAGCCAACAATGCGTTCCACCGTAAGTTTTTCATATGTATACGCACTTTCAACAGATATGCACACATCAGAAATGAAACGTGCACTCTATGGCACGCAGAATGATACTTGTTGACATTTCATTGCCAAGGGACGTAATACGTGTACGGGAAAATAGGACAAACAGAGATAACTTAGATTTTTACGCGATCTGATAGTACATATGATTATTATTCATAAGAGTAATACGTATAGAATATGTACAATATTATCTGGCTTGTTGTTATGATTGTTAATATGACTATTGTTATAATTATTGCAGCAAACCTGTATCAAGACACAACGTTAATCGCTTCTCAAGTGAGCCCAGAAGTTGCATGTACAAGCCATAACAAGCCAACAATGCGTTCCACCGTAAGTTTTTCATATGTATACGTACTTTCAACAGATATTCACAAGTCAGAAATGAAACGTGCACTCTATGGCAATGCAGAATGATACTTGTTGACATTTCATTGCCAAGGGACGTAATGCGTGTACGGGAAAATAGGAGAAACAGAGATAACTTAGATTTTTACGCGATCTGATAGTACATATGATTATTATTCATAATAGTAATACGTATAGAATATGTACAATATTATCTGGCTAGTTGTTATGATTGTTAATATGACTATTGTTATAATTATTGCAGCAAACCTGTATCAAGACACAACGTTAATCGCTTCTCAAGTGAGCCCAGAAGTTGCATGTACAAGCCATGACAAGCCAACAATGCGTT
>JAWPHD010026454.1:0-12999 GCA_037043455.1 Cyrtodaria siliqua | reverse complement strand
GAAGCAGTATAGTACGGCAGTGAAGCAGTATAGAATGGCAGAAAAGCAGTATAGCATGGCAGCGAAGCAGTATAGTATGGCAGCGAAGCAGTAAAGTATGGCAGCGAAGCAGTATAGTATGGCAGTGAAGCAGTATAGTATGGCAGCGAAGTATAGTATGGCGGCGAAGCAGTATAGTATGGCAGCGAAGCAGAAGCATTATAGTATGGCAGCGAAGCAGTATATCATGACAGCGAAGAAGTATAGTATGGCAGCGAAGCAGTATAGTATGGCAGCGAAGCAGAAGCAGTATAGTATAGCAGTAAAGCAGTACAGTATGGCAGCGAAGCAGTATATAGTATGGCAGCGAAGCAGTATAGTATGGCAGCGAAGCAGTATAGTATGGCAAAGAAGCAGTATAGCATGGCATCGAAGCAGAATAGTATGGCATCTCAGAATTGTTGAAAACATTTTCTTCTTGACGAAACTCAAACACGCCATTATATCGATATTATGTAACTTATGGTATAGTGTATTTATAGTTTGAGTTTATAACTTATAGCGAAGCAGTATAGTATGGCAGCGAAGCAGTATAGTATGGCAGTGAAGCAGTATAGTATGGCATAGCAGCAGTATACTATGGCAGCGAAGCAGTATAGTATGGCAGCGAAGCAGTAGAGTATGGCTGTGAAGCAGTATAGTATGGCAGTGAAGTAGTATATTGTGGCAGAGAAGCAGTATAGTATGGCAGTGAAGCAGTATAGTATGGCAGCGAAGTATAGTATGGCGGCGAAGCAGTATAGTGTGGCAGCGAAGCAGTATAATAATATGGCAGCGAAGCAGTATAGTATGGCGGAGAAGCAGTATAGTATGGCAGTGAAGTAGTATAGTATGGCAGCGAAGCAGTATAGTATGGCGGAAAAGCAGTATAGTATGGCAGCGAAGCAGTATAGTATGCCGAAGAAGCAGTATAGTATGGCAGCGAAGCAGAAGCAGTATAGTATGGCAGTGAAGCAGTATAGTATGGCAGCGAAGCAGTATTGTATGGCAGCGAAGCAGAAGCAGTATAGTGTGGCAGCGAAGCAGTATAGTACGGCAGTGAAGCAGTATAGTACGGCAGTGAAGCAGTATAGAATGGCAGAGAAGCAGTATAGTATGGCAGCGAAGCAGAAGCAGTATAGCATGGCAGCGAAGCAGTATAGTATGGCAGTGAAGCAGTATAGTATGGCAGCGAAGCAGTAAAGTATGGCGGCGAAGCAGTATAGTATGGCAGTGAAGCAGTATTGTATGACAGCGAAGCAGTATAGTATGGCAGCGAACCAGAAGCAGTATAGTATGGCAGCGAAGCAGTATAGTATGGCAGCAAAGCAGTACAGTATGGCAGCGAAGCAGTACAGTATGGCAGCGAAGCAGTATAGTATGACAGCGAAGCAGTATAGTATGGCAGTGAAGCAGAAGCAGTATAGTATGGCAGCGTAGCAGTATAGTATAGCAGCGAAGCAGTAAAGTATGGCAGCAAAGTATAGTATGGCATCGAAGCAGTATAGTATGGCAGCGAAGCAGTATAGTATGGCAGTGAAGAAGTATAGTATGGCAACGAAGTATAGTATGGCAGCGAAGCAGTATAGTATGGCAGAGAAGCAGTATAGTATGGCATAGAAGCAGTATAGCATGCCAGCGAAGCAGTAGAGTACGGCAGCGAAGCAGTATAGTATGGCAGAGAAGCAGTATAGTATTGCAGAGAAGCAGTATAGCATGGCAGCGAAGCAGTATAGTATGGTAGAGAAGCAGTATAGCATGGCAGCGAAGCAGAATAGTATGGCATCTCAGAATTGTTGAAAACATTTTCTTCTTGACGAAACTCAAACACGCCATTATATCGATATTATATAACTTATAGTATAGTGTACTTATAGCTTAAGTTTATAACTTATAGCGAAGCAGTATAGTATGGCAACGAAGCAGTATAGTATGGCAGCGAAGCAGTATAGTATGGCAGCGAAGCAGTATAGTATGGCAGCGAAGCAGTAGAGTATGGCAGTGAAGCAGTATAGTATGGCAGAGAAGCAGTATACTATGGCAGCGAAGCAGAAGCAGTATAGTAAGGCAGCAAAGCAGTATAGTATGGCAGCGAAGCAGTAAAGTATGACAGCGAAGCAGTATAGTATGGCTGTGAAGCAGTATAGTATGGTAGCGAAGCAGTATAATAGTATGGCAGCGAAGCAGTATAGCATGGCAGTGAAGCAGTATAGCATGGCAACGAAGCAGAATAATATGGCTGTGAAGCAGTATAGTATGGCTCTGAAGCAGTATAGTATGGCAGCGAAGCAGTATAATAGTATGGCAGCGAAGCAGTATAGTATGGCGGAGAAGCGGTATAGTATGGCTGTAAAGCGGTATAGTATGGCAGCGAAGCAGTATAGTATGGCAGCGAAGCAGTATAATAGTATGGCAGCGAAGCAGTATAGTATGGCTGTATAGCAATATAGCATGGCAGCGAAGCAGTATAGTATGACGGAGAAGCGGTATAGTATGGCTGTGAAGCGGTATAGTATGGCAGCGAAGCAGTATAGTATGGCAGCGAAGCAGTATAGTATGGCAGCGAAGCAGTATAGTATGGCAGTGAAGCAGTATAGTATGGCAGAGAAGCAGTATAGTATGGCAGCGAAGCAGAAGCAGTATAGTAAGGCAGCGAAGCAGTATAGTATGGCAGCGAAGCAGTAAAGTATGGCAGAGAAGCAGTATAGTATGGCAGCGAAGCAGTATAGTATGGCAGCGAAGCAGTATAGTATGGCAGCGAAGCAGTATAGTATGGCAGCGAATCAGTATAGTATGGCAGCGAAGTATAGTATGGCATCGAATCAGTATAGTATGGCAGCGAAGCAGTATAGTATGGCAGTGAAGAAGTATAGTATGGCAGCGAAGTATAGTATGGCAGTGAAGCAGTATAGTATGGCAGCGAAGCAGTATAGTATGGCAGCGAAGCAGTATAGTATGGCAGTGAAGCAGTATAGTATGGCAGCGAAGCAGTATAGTATGGCAGCGAAGCAGTATAGTATGGCATAGAAGCAGTATAGCATGGCAGCGAAGCAGTATAGTATGGCAGTGAAGCAGTATAGTATGGCAGCGAAGCAGTATAGTATGGCAGCGAAGCAGTATAGTATGGCAGAGAAGCAGTATAGCATGGCTGCGAAGCAGTATAGTATGGCAGTGAAGCAGTATATAGTATTGCAGCGAAGCAGTATAGTATGGCAGCGAAGCAGTATAGTATGGCAGAGAAGCAGTATAGCATGGCATCGAAGCAGAATAGTATGGCATCTCAGAATTGTTGAAAACATTTTCTTCTTGACGAAACTCAAACACGCCATTATATCGATATTATATAACTTATAGTATAGTGTATTTATAGTTTGAGTTTATAACTTATAGCGAAGCAGTATAGTATGGCAGCGAAGCAGTATAGTATGGCAGTGAAGCAGTATAGTATGGCATAGCAGCAGTATAGTATGGCAGCGAAGCAGTATAGTATGGCAGCGAAGCAGTAGAGTATGGCTGTGAAGCAGTATAGTATGGCATAGCAGCAGTATACTATGGCAGCGAAGCAGTATAGTATGGCAGCGAAGCAGTAGAGTATGGCTGTGAAGCAGTATAGTATGGCAGAGAAGCAGTATAGTATGGCTGTGAAGCAGTATAGTATGGCAGCGAAGCAGTATAGTGTGGCAGCGAAGCAGTATAATAGTATGGCAGCGAAGCAGTATAGTATGGCGGAGAAGCAGTATAGTATGGCAGTGAAGCAGTATAGTATGGCAGCGAAGCAGTATAGTATGGCAGCGAAGCAGTATAGTATGGCGGAGAAGCAGTATAGTATGGCGGAAAAGCAGTATAGTATGGCAGCGAAGCAGTATAGTATGCCGAAGAAGCAGTATAGTATGGCAGCAAAGCAGTAAAGTAGGGCAGCGAAGTATACAATGGCAGCGAAGCAGTATAGTATGGCAGCGAAGCAGAAGCAGTATAGTGTGGCAGCGAAGCAGTATAGTACGGCAGTGAAGCAGTATAGTACGGCAGTGAAGCAGTATAGAATGGCAGAAAAGCAGTATAGCATGGCAGCGAAGCAGTATAGTATGGCAGCGAAGCAGTAAAGTATGGCAGCGAAGCAGTATAGTATGGCAGTGAAGCAGTATAGTATGGCAGCGAAGTATAGTATGGCGGCGAAGCAGTATAGTATGGCAGCGAAGCAGAAGCATTATAGTATGGCAGCGAAGCAGTATATCATGACAGCGAAGAAGTATAGTATGGCAGCGAAGCAGTATAGTATGGCAGCGAAGCAGAAGCAGTATAGTATAGCAGTAAAGCAGTACAGTATGGCAGCGAAGCAGTATATAGTATGGCAGCGAAGCAGTATAGTATGGCAGCGAAGCAGTATAGTATGGCAAAGAAGCAGTATAGCATGGCATCGAAGCAGAATAGTATGGCATCTCAGAATTGTTGAAAACATTTTCTTCTTGACGAAACTCAAACACGCCATTATATCGATATTATGTAACTTATGGTATAGTGTATTTATAGTTTGAGTTTATAACTTATAGCGAAGCAGTATAGTATGGCAGCGAAGCAGTATAGTATGGCAGTGAAGCAGTATAGTATGGCATAGCAGCAGTATACTATGGCAGCGAAGCAGTATAGTATGGCAGCGAAGCAGTAGAGTATGGCTGTGAAGCAGTATAGTATGGCAGTGAAGTAGTATATTGTGGCAGAGAAGCAGTATAGTATGGCAGTGAAGCAGTATAGTATGGCAGCGAAGTATAGTATGGCGGCGAAGCAGTATAGTGTGGCAGCGAAGCAGTATAATAATATGGCAGCGAAGCAGTATAGTATGGCGGAGAAGCAGTATAGTATGGCAGTGAAGTAGTATAGTATGGCAGCGAAGCAGTATAGTATGGCGGAAAAGCAGTATAGTATGGCAGCGAAGCAGTATAGTATGCCGAAGAAGCAGTATAGTATGGCAGCGAAGCAGAAGCAGTATAGTATGGCAGTGAAGCAGTATAGTATGGCAGCGAAGCAGTATTGTATGGCAGCGAAGCAGAAGCAGTATAGTGTGGCAGCGAAGCAGTATAGTACGGCAGTGAAGCAGTATAGTACGGCAGTGAAGCAGTATAGAATGGCAGAGAAGCAGTATAGTATGGCAGCGAAGCAGAAGCAGTATAGCATGGCAGCGAAGCAGTATAGTATGGCAGTGAAGCAGTATAGTATGGCAGCGAAGCAGTAAAGTATGGCGGCGAAGCAGTATAGTATGGCAGTGAAGCAGTATTGTATGACAGCGAAGCAGTATAGTATGGCAGCGAACCAGAAGCAGTATAGTATGGCAGCGAAGCAGTATAGTATGGCAGCAAAGCAGTACAGTATGGCAGCGAAGCAGTACAGTATGGCAGCGAAGCAGTATAGTATGACAGCGAAGCAGTATAGTATGGCAGTGAAGCAGAAGCAGTATAGTATGGCAGCGTAGCAGTATAGTATAGCAGCGAAGCAGTAAAGTATGGCAGCAAAGTATAGTATGGCATCGAAGCAGTATAGTATGGCAGCGAAGCAGTATAGTATGGCAGTGAAGAAGTATAGTATGGCAACGAAGTATAGTATGGCAGCGAAGCAGTATAGTATGGCAGAGAAGCAGTATAGTATGGCATAGAAGCAGTATAGCATGCCAGCGAAGCAGTAGAGTACGGCAGCGAAGCAGTATAGTATGGCAGAGAAGCAGTATAGTATTGCAGAGAAGCAGTATAGCATGGCAGCGAAGCAGTATAGTATGGTAGAGAAGCAGTATAGCATGGCAGCGAAGCAGAATAGTATGGCATCTCAGAATTGTTGAAAACATTTTCTTCTTGACGAAACTCAAACACGCCATTATATCGATATTATATAACTTATAGTATAGTGTACTTATAGCTTAAGTTTATAACTTATAGCGAAGCAGTATAGTATGGCAACGAAGCAGTATAGTATGGCAGCGAAGCAGTATAGTATGGCAGCGAAGCAGTATAGTATGGCAGCGAAGCAGTAGAGTATGGCAGTGAAGCAGTATAGTATGGCAGAGAAGCAGTATACTATGGCAGCGAAGCAGAAGCAGTATAGTAAGGCAGCAAAGCAGTATAGTATGGCAGCGAAGCAGTAAAGTATGACAGCGAAGCAGTATAGTATGGCTGTGAAGCAGTATAGTATGGTAGCGAAGCAGTATAATAGTATGGCAGCGAAGCAGTATAGCATGGCAGTGAAGCAGTATAGCATGGCAACGAAGCAGAATAATATGGCTGTGAAGCAGTATAGTATGGCTCTGAAGCAGTATAGTATGGCAGCGAAGCAGTATAATAGTATGGCAGCGAAGCAGTATAGTATGGCGGAGAAGCGGTATAGTATGGCTGTAAAGCGGTATAGTATGGCAGCGAAGCAGTATAGTATGGCAGCGAAGCAGTATAATAGTATGGCAGCGAAGCAGTATAGTATGGCTGTATAGCAATATAGCATGGCAGCGAAGCAGTATAGTATGACGGAGAAGCGGTATAGTATGGCTGTGAAGCGGTATAGTATGGCAGCGAAGCAGTATAGTATGGCAGCGAAGCAGTATAGTATGGCAGCGAAGCAGTATAGTATGGCAGTGAAGCAGTATAGTATGGCAGAGAAGCAGTATAGTATGGCAGCGAAGCAGAAGCAGTATAGTAAGGCAGCGAAGCAGTATAGTATGGCAGCGAAGCAGTAAAGTATGGCAGAGAAGCAGTATAGTATGGCAGCGAAGCAGTATAGTATGGCAGCGAAGCAGTATAGTATGGCAGCGAAGCAGTATAGTATGGCAGCGAAGCAGTATAGTATGGCAGCGAAGCAGAAGCAGTATAGTAAGGCAGCGAAGCAGTATAGTATGGCAGCGAAGCAGTATAATAGTATGGCAGCGAAGCAGTATAGTATGGCAGCGAAGCAGTATAGTATGGCAGCGAAGCAGTATAGTATGGCAGCGAAGCAGTATAGTATGGCAGTGAAGCAGTATAGTATGGCAGAGAAGCAGTATAGTATGGCAGCGAAGCAGAAGCAGTATAGTAAGGCAGCGAAGCAGTATAGTATTGCAGCGAAGCAGTAAAGTATGACAGAGAAGCAGTATAGTATGGCAGCGAAGCAGTATAATAGTACGGCAGCGAAGCAGTATAGCATGGCAGCGAAGCAGTATAGCATGGCAGCGAAGCAGAATAATATGGCTGTGAAGCAGTATAATATGGCTCTGAAGCAGTATAGTATGGCAGCGAAGCAGTATATGATGGCTGTGAAGCAGTATATTATGGCAGCGAGGCAGTATAGTATGGCAGCGAAGCATTATGGCAGCGAAGCAATATAGTATGGCAGCGAAGCAGTATAATAGTATGGCAGCGAAGCAGTATAGTATGGCAGCGAAGCATTATGGCAGCGAAGCAATATAGTATGGCAGCGAAGCAGTATAATAGTATGGCAGTGAAGCAGTATAGTATGGCAGCGAAGCGGAAGCAGTATAGCATGGCAGCGAAGCAGAAGCAGTATAGTATGGCAGCGAAGCAGAAGCAGTATAGCATGGCAGCGAGGCAGAAGCAGTATAGTATGGCAGCGAAGCAGAAGCAGTATAGTATGGCAGCGCAGCAGAAGCAGTATAGTGTGGCGGAGAAGCGGTATAGTATGGCTGTGAAGCGGTATAGTATGGCAGCCTAGCAGTATAGTATGGCAGCGAAGCAGAAGCAGTATAGTATGGCGGTGAAGCGGTATAGTATGGCTGTGAAGCGGTATAGTATGGCAGCGAAGCAGTATAATAGTATGGCAGCGAAGCAGTATAGTATGGCTGTGAAGCAGTATATCATGGCAGCGAAGCAGTATAGTATCGCAGTGAAGCAGTATAGTATGGCAGAGAAGCAGTATAGTATGGCAGCGAAGCAGAAGCAGTATAGTAAGGCAGCGAAGCAGTATAGTATGGCAGCGAAGCAGTAAAATACGGCAGCGAAGCAGTATAGTATGGCTGTGAAGCAGTATAGTATGGTAGCGAAGCAGTATAGTATGGCAGCGAAGCAGTATAGCATGGCAGCGAAGCAGTAAAATACGGCAGCGAAGCAGTATAGTATGGCTGTGAAGCAGTATAGTATGGTAGCGAAGCAGTATAGTATGGCAGCGAAGCAGTATAGCATGGCAGCGAAGCAGAATAATATGGCTGTGAAGCAGTATAGTATGGCTGAGAAGCAGTATAGCATGGCAGCGAAGCAGAATAATATGGCTGTGAAGCAGTATAGTATGGCTGAGAAGCAGTATAGTATGGCAGCGAAGCAGTATAGTATGGCAGAGAAGAGTATAGTATGGCAGCGAAGCAGTATAATAGTATGGCAGCGAAGCAGTATAGTATGGCTGTAAAGCAGTATAGCATGGCAGCGAAGCAGTATAGTAAGGCAGCGAAGCAGTATAGTATGGCAGCGGAGCAGTAAAGTATGGCAGCGAAGCAGTATAGTATGGCTGTGAAGCAGTATAGTATGGTAGCGAAGCAGTATAGTATGGCAGCGAAGCAGTATAATAGTATGGCAGCGAAGCAGTATAGCATGGCAGCGAAGCAGTATAGCATGGCAGCGAAGCAGAATAATATGGCTGTGAAGCAGTATAGTATGGCTCTGAAGCAGTATAGTATGGCAGCGAAGCAGTATAATAGTATGGCAGCGAAGCAGTATAGTATGGCTGTGAAGCAGTATAGCATGGCAGCGAAGCAGTATAATAGTATGGCAGCGAAGCAGTATAGTATGGCTGTGAAGCAGTATAGCATGGCAGCGAAGCAGAATAGTATGGCAGCGAAGCAGTAAAGTATGGCAGCGAAGCAGTATAGTATGGCTGTGAAGCAGTATAGTATGGTAGCGAAGCAGTATAGTATGGCAGCGAAGCAGTATAGCATGGCAGCGAAGCAGAATAATATGGCTGTGAAGCATTATAGTACGGCTGAGAAGCAAAATAGTATGGCGAAGAAGCAGTATAGTATGGCAGCGAAGCAGTATAGTATGGCAGAGAAGAGTATAGTATGGCAGCGAAGCAGTATAATAGTATGGCAGCGAAGCAGTATAGTATGGCTGTGACGCAGTATAGCATGGCAGCGAAGCAGTATAGCATGGCAGCGAAGCAGAATAATATGGTTGGGAAGCAGTATAGTATGGCAGAGAAGCAGTATAGTATGACAGCGAAGCAGTATAATAGTATGGCAGCGAAGCAGTATAGTATGGCTGTGAAGCAGTATATCATGGCAGCGAAGCAGTATAGCATGGCAGCGAAGCAGAATAGTATGGCGAAGAAGCAGTAAAGTATGGCAGCGAAGCAGTATAGAATGGCAGCGAAGCAGTATAATAGTATGGCAGCGAAGCAGTATAGTTTGGCTGCGAAGCAGTATAGTATGGCAGCGAAGCTGTATAGTATGGCTGCGAAGCAGTATAGTATGGCAGCGAAGCAGTATAGTATGGCTGCGAATCAGTATAGTATGGCAGCGAAGCAGTATAGAATGGCAGCGAAGCAGTATAATAGTATGGCAGCGAAGCAGTATAGTATGGCAGCGAAGCAGTATAGTATGGCAGAGGAGCAGTATAGTATGACAGCGAAGCACTATACTAGCATGGCAGCGAAGTAGTATAGTATGGCAGCGAAACAGTATAGTATGGCTGTGAAGCAGTATAGTATGGCCGCGAAGCAGTATAGTATGGCAGCGAAGCAGTATAATAGTATGGCAGCGAAGCAATATAGTATGGCGAAGAAGCAGTATAGTATGGCAGCGAATCAGTATAGTATGGCAGCGAATCAGTATAGTATGGCAGCGAAGCAGTATAGTAAGGCAGCGAAGCAGTAAAGTACGGCAGCGAAGCAGTATAATAGTATGGCAGCGAAGCAGTATAGTAGGCAGCGAAGCAATATAGTATGGCGAAGAAGCAGTATAGTATGGCAGCGAATCAGTATAGTATGGCAGCGAATCAGTATAGTATGGCAGCGAAGCAGTATAGTATGGCAGCGAAGCAGTATAGTATGGCGGAGAAGCAGTATAGAATGGCAGCGAAGCAGTATAATAGTATGGCAGCGAAGCAGTATAGTATGGCAGAGGAGCAGTATAATATGGCAGCGAAGCAGTATAGTATGGCAGCGAATCAGTATAGTATGGCAGCGAATCAGTATAGTATGGCAGCGAAGCAGTATAGTATGGCAGCGAAGCAGTATAGTATGGCTGTGAAGCAGTATAGTATGGGTGTGAAGCAGTATAGTATGGCAGAGGAGCAGTATAGTATGGCTGTGAAGCAGTATAATAGTATGGCAGCGAAACAGTATAGTATGGCAGCGAAACAGTATAGTATGGCTGTGAAGCAGTATAGTATGGCAGCGAAGCAGTATAGTAAGGCAGTGAAGTATAGTATGGCTGTGAAGTATGGCAGCGAAGTATAGTATGGCAGAGAAGCAGTATAGTATGGCAGCGAAGCAGTATAGTATGGCTGTGAAGCAGTATAGTATGGCAGAGGAGCAGTATAGTATGGCTGTGAAGCAGTATAATAGTATGGCAGCGAAACAGTATAGTATGGCAGCGAAGCAGTATAGTATGGCTGTGAAGCAGTATAGTATGGCTGTGAAGCAGTATAGTATGGCAGCGAAGCAGTATATTATGGCAGAGGAGCAGTATAGTATGGCTGTGAAGCAGTATAATAGCATGGCAGCGAAGCAGTATAGTATGGCAGCGAAGCAGTGTAGTATGGTAGCGAAGCAGTATAGTATGGCAGTGAAGCAGTATAGTATGGCAGAGAAGCAGTATAGTATGGCAGCGAAGCGGTATAATATGGCTGCGAAGCAGTATAGTATGGCAGAGAAGCAGTATAGTATGGCAGCGAAGCAGTATAGTATGGCTGTGAAGCAGTATAGTATGGCTGTGAAGCAGTATAGTATGGCTGTGAAGCAGTATAGTATGGCAGCGTAGCAGTATAATAGTATGGCAGCGAAGTAGTAAAGTATGGCGGAGAAGCAGTATAGTATGGCAGCGAAGCATTATAGTATGGCTGTGAAGCAGTATAGTATGGCTGTGATGCAGTATAGTATGTCAGCGAAGCAGTATAGATAGTAGATGTTAAGTAGGTAATACTTGCCCAATTTCGAATGGAATGTACCATTTTGACAACAAATCGTATGAATTCTCATCAACATATATGTTAAACAGATTCATCAAATAAAACTTCAAATAAATAATCAAATAAATAATCAAATAAATAATCAAATTGATAATCGGATTATACGGTCACTCTTTATAAACCGTCTTCAAAATTTGAGCAACTTATGATGAAAAAATTGTTTCAGTAGCATTTAAAATCGGGGTACTTATAAGTGTGGTCTAGTGTAGTCTTACATTACATGGCACCCGTATAAGTGTCGTCTAATGTAGTCTTACATTACATGGCACCCGTATAAGTGTCGTCTAGTGTAGTATTACATTACATGGCACCCGCATAAGTGTGGTCTAGTATAGTCTTACATTACATGGCACCCGTATAGGTGTCGTCTAGTGTAGTCTTACATTACATGGCACCCGTATAAGTGTGGTCTAGTGTAGTCTTACATTACATGGCACCGTATAATAAGTGTGGTCTAGTGTAGTCTTACATTACATGGCACCCGTATAAGTGTCGTCTGGTGTAGTCTTACATTACATGGCACCCGTATAAGTGTCGTCTGGTGTAGTCTTACATTACATTGCACCCGTATAAGTGTCGTCTGGTGTAGTCTTACATTACATGGCACCCGTATAAGTGTGGTCTAGTGTAGTCTTACATTACATGGCACCCGTATAAGTGTGGACTAGTGTAGTCTTACATTACATGGCACCCGTATAGGTGTGGACTAGTGTAGTCTTACATTACATGGCACCCGTAAAAGTGTGGTATAGTGTAGTCTTACATTACATGGCACCCGTGTAAGTGTGGTCTAGTGTAGTCTTACAATACATGGCACCCGTATAAGTGTGGTCTAGTGTATTCTTACATTACATGGCACCCGTATAAGTGTGGTCTAGTGTAGTCTTACATTACATGGCACCCGTATAAGTGTCGTCTAGTGCAGTCTTACATTACATGGCACCCGTATAAGTGTGGTCTAGTGTAGTCTTACATTACATGGCACCCGTATAAGTGTCGTCTAGTGCAGTCTTACATTACATGGCACCCGATAGTTGTTATTGCTTACTTGTAACGCCTTATACTAATTCCCCGGATAATAATTACGACTTCATGAAAAAATCATTCACTATGGTGTTAATGTGCATTACGCGGACTGGGCGACCACCTGTCGAGAAGCCGGTGTTGGAAAGTATGGTTACGGCGTATGGTTATGATTTGTTTGTTTGTATGGTGTTTTACGTCACTTACAAGTCAAGCTTCCAGTGGGATTGGAACCCGCAGCGGTGAGAGTATGGTTATGGCGTACGGTCTTTGACATTTGGAATGCAACTTTTGGTGGACACAATTCTTCATAAATCAACAGTTACCGTCAGCATAAAACAATCCAGCGTTGAATGAAAAGTTAATCCAAAATAACATTCGAAAACCAAAACTACTGCAAGTGACACATTGTCATGCTTGTATCATGTGATGTTACAGTGGTTATACTTCGTGTTGTAGACATATATAACATCCATACATACATATATAACATGCAGACATATGTAACATGTAGACAGACATATATAACATGTAGACATACTTATATAACATGTAGACATATATAACAGACATATATAGTGTGTAGCCATATATAGCGTGTAGACATATATAAATGGTAGACATAAATAACGTGTAGACATATATAACAGACATATATAGTGTGTAGCCATATATAGCGTGTAGACATATATAAATGGTAGACATATATAACGTGCAGACATATATAACATGCATACATATATAACGTGCATACACATATAACATGTATACACATATGACATGCATTCCTATATAAGATGCAGACATTTAGAACGTG
>JAWPHD010026453.1:0-13004 GCA_037043455.1 Cyrtodaria siliqua | reverse complement strand
ATCGTGACTCTGTGGTCAGATTTGAACATTTCCTGTTCTGCTTCCTTTTAGTATATTTATATTCATTCATTCATAACCTTTCCTTATTAAAATGAATCCGTACGGAACTCTATTATGCTCCGGATAAGATTTTTCAAAAGGAGAGATAATTAAAAAAGTAGTGAAGCTGGAGTTATGGTTCCTATGAACTGCACTCCGTCTCAATATCCTTATCATTCACAGGAACTTTAATCAAGCATACTGTTTGAGTTATGCTCCGGACAAAAAGCGCACGGACGCACATACGGACGGACGGAAAAAGCGGCCACTATATGCTCCCCCATAATAAACAATCTAGTGGTTGTTTTAGTTACAATATATCTTATATCAAAATAGTAAATGAAAAGAAAAAAACTGTGATGGGGCCTCAATATAATGTATATATGGTAATCAGTCAGCGAGAAGTAAGCAGTTAAAAAGCATGCTATCCATGACTTTTCAACGACTAAAATCAGCTGGGAAATGTGTCTTTAATAACTATCAGGCAACACATCGTGCCGCAGCTTAATAACTATCAGGCAACACATCGTGCTGCAGCTTTATAACTATCAGGCAACACATCGTGCTGCAGCTTCATAACTAGCAGGCAACAAATCGTGCTGCAGCTTAATAACTAGCAGCCAACACGTCGTGCTACAGCTCAATATATAGCAGGCAACACGTCAAGCTGCAGCTTAATTACTAGCAGGCAACAACACGTCGTGCTGCAGCTTAATAACTATCAGGCAACACATCGTGCTGCAGCTTAAAAACTAGCAGGCAACATATCGTGCTGCAGCTTAATAATAAGCAGGCAACACGTCGTACTTAAGCTTAATAACTAGCAGGCAACACATCGTGCTGCAGCTTAATAACTAGCAGGCAACAAATCATGCTGCAGCTTAATAACTAGCAGCCAGTACGTCGTGCTACAGCTTAATATATAGCAGGCAACACGTCGTGCTTCAGCTTAATAACTAGCAGGCAACACAACATGCTGCAGCTTAATAAATAGCAGGCAACACATCGTGCTGCAGCTTAATAATTAGCAGGAAACACGTCGTGCTTCAGCTTAATAACTAGCAGGCAACACGTCGTGCTTCAGCTTAATAACTAGCAGGCAACACATCGTGCTGCAGCTTAATAATTAGCAGGAAACACGTCGTGTTTCAACTTATTAACTAGCAGTCAATCCATCGTGCTACAACTCAATAGGCAACGCATGTTGCTGCGATTTGATAGGCAACGCATCGTTCTACAACTAAATAACTAGCAGTCAAAACATCGTGCTGCAGCTTTATAACTATGCAGCGCATCGTGCCGCAGCTTAATAACTATCAGGCAACACATCGAGCTGCAGCTTAATAACTAGCAGGCAACACGTCGTGCTGCAGCTTAATAACTAGCAGGCAACACATTGTGCTGCAGCTTAATAACTAGCAGGCAACACGTCGTGCTGCAGCTTAATAACTAGCAGGCAACACATTGTGCTGCAGCTTAATAACTAGCAGGCAACACGTCATGCTGCAGCTTAATAACTAGCAGGCAACACATTTTGCTGCAGCTTTATAACTATCAGGCAACACATCGTGCTGCAGCTTCATAACTAGCAGCCAACACATCGTGCTGCAGCTTAATATATAGCAGGCAACACGTCATGCTGCAGCTTAATTACTAGCAGGCAACAACACGTCGTGCTGCAGCTTAATAACTATCAGGCAACACATCGTGCTGCAGCTTAAAAACTAGCAGGCAACACATCGTGCTGCAGCTTAATAATTAGCAGGCAACACGTCGTACTTAAGCTTAATAACTAGCAGGCAACACATCGTGCTGCAGCTTAATAACTAGCAGCCAGTATGTCGTGCTACAGCTTAATATATAGCAGGTACATCACGTCATGCTGCAGCTTAATAACTAGCAGGCAACACATCGTGCTGCAGCTTAATAACTTACTGGCAACACATCGTGCTTCAGCTTAATAAATAGCAGGCAACATATCGCCCTGCAGCTTAATAATAAGCAGGCAACACGTCGTGCTGCAGCTTAATAACTAGCAGGCAACACGTCGTATTGCAGCTTAATAACTAGCAGGCAACACGTCGTGCTTCAGCTTAATAACTAGCAGGCGTCACATCGTGCTGCAGCTTAATAATTAGCAGGAAACACGTCGTGTTTCAACTTATTAACTAGCAGACAATGCATCGTGGTACAACTAAATAAGCAACGCATGTTACTGCGATTTGATAGGCAACGCATCGTTCTACAACTAAATAACTAGCAGTCAAAATATCGTGCTGCAGCTTTATAACTATGCAGCGCATCGTGCCGCAGCTTTATAACTAGCAGGCAACACATCGTGCTGCAGCTTAATAACTAGCAGGCAACAACACGTCGTGCTGCAGCTTAATAACTATCAGGCAACACGTCATGCTGCAGCTTAATGACTAGCAGCTAACACATCGTGCTGCAGCTTAATAACTAGCAGGCAACGCATCGTTCTACAACTAAATAACTAGCAGTCAAAATATCGTGCTGCAGCTTTATAACTATGCAGCGCATCGTGCCGCAGCTTAATAACTAGCATGCAACACGTCGTGCTGCAGCTTAATAACTATCAGGAAGCACGACGCTTAATAACTATCAGGCAACACGTCGTGCTGCAGCTTAATAACTAGCAGGCAACACGTCGTGCTGCAGCTTAATAACTATCAGGCAACACATCGTGCTGCAGCTTAATAACTAGCAGGCAACAACACGTCGTGCTGCAGCTTAAAAACTAGCAGGCAACACGTCGTGCTTTAGCTTAATAACTAGCAGGCAACACGTCATGCTGCAGCTTAATAACTATCAGGCAACACATCGTGCTGCAGCTTAATAACTAGCAGACAACACGTAGTGCTTTAGCTTAATAACTATCAGGCAACACGTCATGCTGCAGCTTAATAACTACCAGGCAACCCATCGTGCTGCAGTTTAAAAACTAGCAGGCAACACGTCGTGCTTTAGCTTAATAACTGACAGGCATAACGTCGTGCTGCAGCTTAATAACTATCAGGCAACACATCGTGCTGCAGCTTAATAACTAGCATGCAACACATCGTGCTGCAGCTTAATAACTAGCAGGCAACACATCGTGCTCCAGCTTAATTACTAGCAGGCAACACATCGTGTTGCAGCTTAATAACTTACTGGCAACACATCGTGCTTCGGCTTAATAAATAGCAGGCAACATATCGCCCTGCAGCTTAATAATTAGCAGGCAACACGTCGTGCTGCAGCTTAATAACTAGCAGGCAACAAGTCGTGTTGCAGCTTAATAACTAGCAGGCAACACATCGTGCTGCAGCTTAATAATTAGCAGGCAACACGTCATGCTGCAGCTTAATAACTATCAGGCAACACATCGTGCTGCAGCTTAATAACTAGCATGCAACACATTGTGCTGCAGCTTAATAACTAGTAGGCAACACATCGTGCTGCAGCTTAATAACTAGCAGGCAACACATCGTGCTGCAGCTTAATAACTAGCATGCAACACGTCGTGCTGCAACTTAATAACTAGCAGGCAACAACACGTCGTGCTGCAGCTTAATAACTAGCAGGCAACACATCGCGCTGCAGCTTAATAATTAGCAGGCAACACGTCGTGCTGCAGCTTGATAATTAGCAGGCAACAATTCGTGTTGCAGCTTAATAACTAGCAGGCAACACATCGCGCTGCAGCTTAATAACTAGCAGGCAACACATCGCGCTGCAGCTTAATAACTAGCAGGCAACATACGCGCTAGCAGGCAACAACACATCGCGCTGCAGCTTAACAACTAACAGGCAATACATCTGCTGCAGCTTAATACCAAGCAGGAAACACATCGCGTTGCAGCTTAATACATAACAGGTAAGGCATCTTTCCGAATAAATAGGCTAAGCAGCGTACTGCAACTTAATAGACAAAACAGCATGCTAAAACTAATAACTACATGACTGAATAGGTAACCTAACAAAAAATAAAGGGTAGTAGGACACACGAATAACTCCGCATAGTGATAGCATTTTATTATGTGTATGGCAGATGCATTCATACACATAACAAATCACCAAATACTGTATATCATTATAGCCAAAGCAGTTTTAGACTACTAAAATCCTGGCGGTGTTTTAGTGGTAGAGAGTCGCCTCGTATGCGGGATGTCGTGTGTTCAATCCCCTGCCGGGCAACCAAAAACTTCATAAAATGATACTAGTAGCTCCATAGCTTGAAGGTCAGCTTGGACTGGTCGGCCTGTTGTCCAGTAGTATGTGAGTAAGTGGAGTATCATGGCATGTGTATACGGCGTAATATTCCCAGTGTGTATGTGTGTGTGTCTACGGCATTATATTCATTGAGTGAAAGCACTATACGGTTGAACATTGAGCTTACTGATCAAATGCTTACAATTTGTACGTAGAAATCACCAAATAGAGGAGCAAAATGTGTCTTTTAACACAGGTGGTATTTTAATACATGTATTTTTTAATTTAAAACACCATTTTTGGGAACTAAAACGGTCTCTCATAAAGCAAGTGGTCTCTTAAGAGAGGTGATCTCTTGAGCCGGTTTAACTGTCTATAATGTACATTAAGTGTTCGATTTGTTTATATCAGGTTGATGTACAGCAATATACAATATTGAGGATTCGCAGTACGCCTCCAGAATTTAATATAACAAAACTAATTTCATTCTGGTTGTCCTGGAATTGTATTAATGAAGCCTGCGTATGACTTTAATGCATAACTCATGAGCTGTGGCGGTGGAATTATGACTTTTTATACTGTAATATTTAATTACTGACAAGACTTGACCTTATCAAATAGGAACGTTTTTTTCGTATATTATCGCGTTTCCTCAGATAAAAATACAAATGCAATAACTATTTTGTGACGTTACACGTCGTCTGTTGGGAGCTATTTCAGGTTGCTGGCCACAACGCAATAGCAGCACACATAATTCATTATATTCAAATCGATTGAGCTTGTGGTCAAGATCTTGCACGATCAGTTTTCATATATATCTTAGGCTGTCAATTTGGATTTTAATATACTGTGACGGAAACCTTTTTTTACAATAAACACCGCGACAGTTCCATTTACGAAGAATAAAACGATGGATGCCGCTTAAAGTACTGCTACGATTTTACATACTTTTAAACTGATTCGCATGTTTTCATGTATTTAAAACATGCGAATCAGTAAAATTCAATTTGATAGTTTAGATTGATTCAATATAATATCAGCTATTCGTTGATTTAATTTAATCTCTTGTAGAGGATGTAGAATATACATTAATGTGGCTAGAACATGTACTTGATGATTTGGAGTGTTTCTAAAATATTAACATTAGATGCCCATAACCGTTGACATCTGATGACACTTGGTGTATTGTCTTGTCTTGCCAAGGTGTTGGAAATATGCTACTTGCTGATGTCATTATTTAACAAAGTTGATGATGGGTTTGTGACCAGCTTACTGTCTGTTGCAAGCTGATATAATTTAGTGTTTTATTTGGCTGGGTTAGCTGTTGTTTCGTGTGCGACCTGCTTACTGGCCGTTTGAATAACTCAGCAGCTCGTTGACTTGTTGGCTGGAAGAATGGGTGACTTATCCTGCTTAGCTAGTTGGCATATTTGGATTATGCTGGAGTATATAAAGGGCTAATAGTCTTTAAGGTTTTCTAAAAGAGTATGAGAGTGGACCTTTGGAAACGAACATGATAAATACGAAATTTTGCAGTCTCGGTTTGATTGAGACTGTTCATGAACGGTAGTGAAATATGCTTGCTACTGTTCACGTCTCCTAGCCCCGGGTTGAGCAGAACTCAATATTCATAAAATCAATGGTACAGAATTGTAACCATCCCGAAGATGGCATGCATATGGCGGTGGACCTAGGTTCTCTATAGGGTTTGAGAGAGAGAGAGAAAGAGAGAGAGAGACTTTTATGCTTGTTTTATTTTCTATGGCAACATTTACATTGGACAGTGCTTAATACATTAATACATAAATAAACCTATTTGATAAACTTCATCACTTTACAAAAGACTCACTTGTCTACTGACGTACTTATAAATCTAGATAAAGAACAGATTATGATATGTATGGTAGTGTGGAACTATCATACTTTTATTAATTCTCTTTAACGAAAACTATTTTTTCTCAGAGAGTGGAACTAGCATACTTTTATTAATTCTCATTTACGAAAACTATTTTTTTCTCAGAGAGTAAACGTTCTCGAGATTATAGCAACACTAAGATAATACCGCGACGCCGATGCCGTTTAGGATAAACAACATCTCTATAGCATTGAACATTTGAAAAGCCACATTCTTATTCTATGTTGCATACAATTCACCCAGGAGATGTGGGATAGAATATTCTGATATGCCGTTAGTTTAATGCCAGGCAGATAGTTTAATTTAATATAACAGTTTTATTTAAATCCCACTTTGCCATTAAGATTCCCGGCGTAGCATTAAACTACATCTTTTCCATTATTGTGGGATAGATAATGTTTAATATCCTAGAAATGGAATCGGCATGCGACATATAAACTGGATTCGTATTTCCAAATATGTAGTACTTCGCTATACACGATTAGGCAAATAATATGAAGGGTGCACTAAACCTTACTCTGCCACTAAAGTAATATCAATAAAACGGCAGAGTGTACACAAATAAATCAACGCCAGGTTATATCCTTTAACAACCTACGCCGCATTATAGGCAATATAAGTGTAACACAAAGATGGTCTTGTACACGTGAATATAAAAACAAATCCCTAGAAAGCAACAAAGCAAGTACACAATGACATGGCAGAATTCAGAGTAACAAGAAAATGAAACATTAAGGGCATGGCAAGGCAAAAATGACGACAAACATCAAACGTTACCAACGCTATCACGATTTCGGCAGACGTCTACATAGTGTCCGCATCTGTTCGTTCATCGCACAATTAAAGAGCAAAACACAGAGGTGAACTGTAAATGGGTAAGCCAAAGACAATCCAATGACCGCAAAGGTCCGTCAAAGTGATCAAATTCCTATTGTTTTAAAGACTTGAAACATTGTCTTTAGGTCTAAAGTTTAATCAATGGATCATATGACCTTTCAATATCTATGTCAAGGACACACATGAAATTGTATTTATATAGTCATAAAATGACAATAATGTGTAGGGCCTAACTTTTCAAAGGTAGGACAGTCAGTTGTAAAATAGATTAATACCATTAATGTGTGTACTTCTGTAACCTAATAATCTCCCTTCTCATGTCATGTTACCAGATATTTTAATTGGCAAAATTAAGTCAGATAGACCTAAAATTGAAAACTACGTCAATATTTGGTCGAGAAAATCTACGTTTTCGTATATATGTAGTATGTGAATTATTAGGTGTAGGAATCACACTTAATAATAATCTTAAATAACAATCTTAACCTTATATAACTTACATTACGACAAGTAAATTGATGTACAACTAAACTTGTATTCATCATATATAAAATAGACAGTGTACCTTTAAAATAAACCTGTAAGCAAATTAATACAAATCACTGCTTCAATGCACATCACTATAAACTGACCACACAAGTGACCAATCAGATCATTGCTTACCTGAAATGCATTTTCCCGCTTTCTGTCTTTGTGTCAGATCTTGGAAAAACACCTTATAGTCAACATGAGTTTTCTTGAAAGTTGTATTGAAGGTATTGTTTCCCTATTTTTCTCTTTTATTGTGTATATTGATAATTCTGAGATTTTCTGGAGTTGTCTTGGATTGAATTGGATTGTTTCAATCTAGTTATTTATTTTAACATTTTGCACAACTAATCAAATGCATGCACTTCTAATTTGCAGTGAGCAGATTCTGAGAATGAACAAAGCCATGCATGTAAAAGGCCTCTAGAGCCAAACTCTAGGTAGGTTATGAAATGTAGAATATAGCATTGTAAATTGTAAACATATTTGTATGTATATTACTATTGTATTAAGCTCTGACATAAATATTACTCTAGGAAATATATCAGCATCTCTGTATTTAGTAAATATATGAGAGGATCAATTCGTTATTTAGCAATGTTTGACTAAATTATGTTACTGAAAAGTTGACATGTATTATTGTTAATATGTTAAATATATGTAATCCTACTTATTATTATATGTATGTATTTTCAGGACCATAAATAAATATAGTACGGAGCAACGTACAGAGTGATACTATAATAAACTATTTATAAACTTATACTGGACTATTAGTATAACCTACTATACCACACGAATAGCCCAGATATAACATATAAAATAAAACATGGCTTATTGGTTACGAAAGGTTCAACAGTGAGTCGCGTAGATATCGTATTGCCTTCAAGAAGGTATTGAGACTTTTCTGTTGCGAGCATTATCTTGCAATTATTCCCTTACGATGAGGACAATTACCGTCATAGATAATGTTCTCCGTGTACAAGAATGACGAGTTGTAACTCAATAAATTGTCTGTCTTGATAGATGGAGCTGTAATGATTCTAAGTGCTATGTAACTGAGTTGCTACAAACGTTCATTTATCTAATCACAGTGAAGAGGCTTGAATATGTCTTATCATCAAATGATACCGCAATAGTACGTCATTAGGCGTAATGTAAGTACTATAATACTTCATAAAATCAAGCCGCCAAGTAACATTCAGCTGCTTCGTCTGTAGAAACTTTAGTTAGTTTGTATTGTCAGATAGCAATGCTAATGTGCTCCCCCAAATATGGTCGTGAGTGGAATAGATGCATGAGTGTCATGATAAAACTATTCATCGACAGAAAGAACGAAGAAGTGATAACGTTCCTTACGCTAAGAACAGTGTAGCTCATAAACCTTTCGATTGTAGGTAACTAAGAGAAGAGATACATTTACATGTAACTGCATAACTGTTGCAAGGACAGCTGGTAATTAATTATTCACAGCTATCTGTCTGTGTTTATAATCATTATATGTATACAGCCTGACGCCGGCAAAGAAACATCTCTAAAACAGGATCTTTCGACACGGTCTCAGTGTGTGTATATTTATTTACAAAATAACATGTATCATTGCGTGCACATTTATCCCGCCAGACCAAATGTCCGAGTGCGCTAACGGTTTGCTAATAAGTACTGAAAACAGAATGCTTGGAAGCAAAACATACATACAAGAGATAACTGTAGCAGACTCGGCTTTATTGGCACATGAGAGGTAATATAAAGTCTACTTTAAAGCTACACATATTGGGCTTGACAACTCCAAAGGACCAGTTTAGGGTTAACTGGACTGAAATGTTAAATTTTCCGACGGCATATCAGTCGTTTATTGGTGGCACGTTTTGTTGAATGACAACGCAATAGCGATGCGTTAGCAAGCCTTCAACATAATGTGTTGCCGTTAAACGACTTATGTACTGTCGGTATTATTTTTTTGAACCTAGCCAAATGAACAAATCACTGGTTTGCACATTAACTGATTAATTGAATTGAATTGGGTTTTAAGGCGCACCAAACGTGAAAGGTTATATGGCGCCTAACAGGAATGAACATGTCAGGCTCATCCTCCATGTAAATCGAGATAACATATGGAGAATGGGCCTAGAACGTTATCACCCTGAACTGCAGAGTTGCTGCAAATTCTATTGTAGACACTCCATTTACGCTGGAGCCACGTTTATTGTTTTTCTGCCACTGCTCTAGTGATGTGAGCGAGATGGCACCTGAGACAATGCAGGAGTCATGATGAAGACCTTTAATGAGCATGAACAAAAAATGATAAATGAACATGAATTTGGGGGGATTCTACCCCTCTGATTAAATGCCTTTAAGTTTTCACTGGAATGAATAACTTCAATTTACTACTGGCCTTCGTTCTTCAGAGATCGATTATTTTTATTTCATTTTTGCATGAGACTAGTATGGACAAACGTATCTCATATTAATAAGTACCCATATGAAAAAAAATCTTAACAAAATACTAATCCTGCATTAATAAAATACTAGCAAAACACTCTTTAGTATTTTGTTAGAGTGTTTTATTAGTATCACATTTAATGAAACATCAATTCTTTACTTTTTAGAAAAATGTTTTATTGATGTTTCATTAACTTAGAAAATGGTAAAGATGTTTTGATAGTGTTTCATTAGTCTTAAACATTAAGTTGGAGTATAGCATTAGTGTTACATTAGACTTCTGTTTGTGTAAAAGTACAGAATTAGTGTTGCATTATACTTATACCTTAAGTCGGAGTACAGAATTAGTATTTCATTAGACTTCTCTTTATGTAAGAGTACAGCATTAGTGTTGCATTAAACTTATATTCATGTAAGAATACAGTATTAGTGTTACATTGCACTTGAGAATAAAAACAGATGTGGCATTACTTTAGCACTTTGAGCGCTTAATTATCTTCATGCTGAAATCTAGGCCGCATAATACATAGTCACTAAGACAAATGAATATATATATATTTAATTGTGGATTTAGTCATTTATGTGACAAGATATTTGTTTGTTTGTTTGATGTTTTACGTCATTTTCAACACATATCTCTAGATGAAGCAGTTTCCATGAAAATCCTTAGATTCTATGGAAATTGGAATGGAACTGGATGGAATTTCATAGATTTCCGTTAAATCTTAAAAAAAATCCATCGTACCATTTTTCCATGGATTTTATCTGACATCAGGAAACATTGCCATGGATTTCCATGGTAAAATTAAAAATGCCATGGAAAGTTGGAGAAAATAAATGATGGAAAATAGCATGGAAAATAACAAACATTTTGGGGGATGGAAATCAATGGAAAAAGTGGACTTAAAGAATTTTCTCGATAAAACCAGGGAGTATGTATTCTTACTCCCTGATAAAACAAGTGTGCGCTTTAACAAATTACGTTGAAAATAATACTGGAAAATGAAACTAGCAGATGTAATGCTAATTATTATTTGTTCTATGATGGGGACGTAAACCGGGCGGTCCCGTGTATCGGTCTATCCTCCGAGCACGTTAAAGAACCATAGGAATCTATTCGATAATAAGAGCAGGGCAGGTTCCCGGATTCCTATGTATCCTTCCCCTCTCTCTGGGGCGACTCTAAATAACATATACTGTGTTGATGGCTGAGCCGTTAAACAACATTCAGTGTATTTGTTCTATGACTTTCACACATCCATATGAATCAAAATATTTAAACAGTAGATATTTATAAATTATAATATAAAAATAAGTCTGCAATTAAAATTAAATTAATATAAAACTAATTTCATTGTCACATTTTGGGATTCTGTTTATGACATTACAATTGATAATAGTTAGAAAGAATACATTTTTAGTGAGATGCAGTTATTTAAATTAAATATTTAGTAGATTTGCAGAAATAAATTATATTGACTTGTAACAATGAAGATGTATATCATTTGACATTTTATCCTAATGTTCAATTCAGCATTGTGATAAGCCCGTAATGAATGTTTAATTAACTGTAGATTCATAATTTCCTAATTAACAGATGATTCCCCATTAACTTGGAGCTGATCATTAAGTCACTGAGAACGCTTGCAGGAATATAGACTTGCCACAGTACCACTTTATTTACTGTAGGGCACAGTTTGATTCATCAATTGCATGAGTCATGTTAAAAGAGGCAAGACATATCTTTGTCAATATTAAAAGAATATTTTAATATACTAATTCAGTTATATATAAGTATTACTGTATGGTAGATCCCGATGTTGAATCAACCAAAAAGATGGGACCATACTCTGTTTTGTAGCACGTCCATTTCATTTGTCCTGATTCCTTTATAATTGTTGCCAGTCTCCCAACCTTTCAGACATGAAATGTCTAGATAACGCTAAACAGATGTTGGGGAACTTAGGGGGAACTGACCATCCATTATCCATCTGGCATATTATGTTGTATATGGCAGCTCAGAATAAAAACCTGCAAACCCTACAAATTGCCTCTAACTCAACTCTAGGTGTGGATTGGTTTACATTTAGCAGTTCAGATTTGAAAAACTGAAAATGTATACAAAGCTAGTTATGAAGAAACATGTGCACTTTAGGATTTTTAAACTTGAATTACAGAATGTAGCACTTAATGTAAATTAGTTGAAGACCTGGTTACAATGAAAAACAAATGGTGGAACATAAAAAACTATAATGAAACATTTAATGCATTGATGGATTTTAAACTCAACCAGAAACACAGGCAGGAATTAAAGAACACTATTTTGTGATTATTCAGGTAAGTAACTTACTTTAAACCTCTACTACTATTAATATTACATTATGGCAAGACATTCTTCCTTTATGTTTATATGGTTGCTAATTGAGAAAGCTCTAAAATTAATTGTTTACCTATAGTTGTTTTATGAGCTAATTTCTTTACTGAAGTTAATGTTTCATCTGATTCGTGCATATATATTCATCTGTATGTCTAACAGTCTTATATAAAAACAGTGATAAAGTAGAACTCATGCTAATTTAAATTTCTTTCAGCTGATCAAATTAAGGATAACTCCTGCTGATTATGTCTGACAGTTGCACAACATTGAAGTTTACATCAGGACAATGATTAATTCTTATCACATAATGGTATGTATAATGTTTGTTTAAATAATTTTTTGTATGTACTTAAAAAAAACTTGTATGACAAGATGTAAAGGTGTTGGTAACATAATAGTTGACTATATGATGTAATTTGATGAATTTACTGTTTCATGACAGTGGTTATATTACTCATAATATATGTTCCTTAGATACTTTATACCAATTACTACCATACAAAACTATAAATTATTAGAACTCAAATAATTATGCCAAAAGTGTAATAGCATGACAGTTTAAGAATTACAAATAATACTTTAAAGCTGTATATTTATACATTTTGAATGCCTTATTAACAAAAATATTATAAATTCATAAACAACTATTAACAT
>JAWPHD010026452.1:0-13005 GCA_037043455.1 Cyrtodaria siliqua | reverse complement strand
AACTGAATTTATATGCGTAAGAACGGAATATATATGTGTAAGAACTGAATATATATGTGTAAGAACTGAATATATATGTGTTAGAACGGAATATATATGTGTAAGAACTGAATATATGTGTAATAACTGAATATATATGTGTAAGAGCTGAATATACATGTGTAAGAATTGAATATATATGCGTAAGAACTGAATATATATGCGTAAGATCGGAATATATGTGTAAGAACTGAATATATATATCCTAGAACAGAATATATATGTGTAAGAACTGAATATATATGTGTTAGAACGGAATATATATGTGTAAGAACTGAATATATATGAGTAAGAATGGAATATATACGCGTAAGAACTCAATATATGCGTAAGAACTGAATATATGCGTAAGAACTGAATATATATGTGTAAGAACTGAATATATTTGTGTAAGAACTGCATATATATGTGTAATAACTGAATATATTGTGTAAGAACTGAATATATATGTGTAAGAACTGAATATATATGTCCTAGAACGGAATATATATGTGTTAGAACTGAATATATATGCGTAAGAATGGAATATATACGCGTAAGAACTCAATGTATGCGTAAGATCGGAATATATGTGTAAGAACTGAACATATATGCGTAAGAATTGAATATATACGCGTAAGAACTGAATATATGCTTAAGAACTGAATAAATGCGTAAGAACTGAATATATATGTGTAAGAACTGAATATATTTGTGTAAGAACTGCTTATATATGTGTAAGAACTGAATATATATGTGTAAGAACTGAATATATATGTGTAAGAACTGAATATATATGTGTAAGAACTGAATATATATGTCTTAGAACGGAATATATATGTGTAAGAACTGAATATATATGTGTTAGAACCGAATATATATGTGTAAGAACTGAATATATATGCATAAGAACGGAATATATATGTGTAAGAACGGAATATATATGTGTAAGAACTGAAAATATGCGTAAGAATTGAATATATATGTGTAAGAACGGAATATATATGTGTAAGAACTGAATATATATGTGTTAGAACGGAATATATATGCGTAAGAACGGAATATATATGTGTAAGAACTGAATATATACGTGTAAGAACTGAATATATATGTGAAGAACTGAATATATATGTGTAAGAACTGAATATATATGTGTAAGAACTGAATATATATGTGTAAGAGCTGAATATATATGTGTAAGAACTGAATATATATGCGTAAGAACTGTATATATATGCGTAAGATCGGAATATATGTGTAAGAACTGAACATATATGCGTAAGAATTGAATATATACGCGTAAGAACTGAATATATGCTTAAGAACTGAATATATGCGTAAGAACTGAATATATATGTGTAAGAACTGAATATATTTGTGTAAGAACTGCTTATTTATGTGTAAGAACTGAATATATATGTGTAAGAACTGAATATATATGTGTAAGAACTGAATATATATGTCTTAGAACGGAATATATATGTGTAAGAACTGAATATATATGTGTTAGAACGGAATATATATGTGTAAGAACTGAATATATATGCATAAGAACGGAATATATATGTGTAAGAACGGAATATATATGTGTAAGAACTGAATATATATGTGTAAGAACTGAATATATATGTGTTAGAACTGAATATATATGTGTAAGAACTGAATATATATGTGTAAGAACTGAATATATATGTGTTAGAACTGAATATATATGTGTAAGAACTGAATATATATGTGTAAGAACTGAATATATATGTCTAAGAGCTGAATATATATGTGTAAGAACTGAATATATATGCGAAAGAACTGAATATATATGCGTAAGATCGGAATATATGTGTAAGAACTGAACATATATGCGTAAAAATTGAATATATATGCGTTAGAACGGAATATATATGTGTAAGAACTGAATATATATGTGTAAGAACTGAATATATATGTGTAAGAACTGCATATATATGTGTAAGAACTGAATATATATGCGTAATAATTGAATATATATGTGTAAGAACTGAATATATATGTATAAGAACTGAATATATATGTGTAAGAACGGAATATATATGTGTAAGAACTGAATATATATGTGTAAGAACTGAATATATATGTGTTAGAATGGAATATATATGCGTAAGAACGGAATATATATGTGTAAGAACTGAATATATACGTGTAAGAACTGAATATATATGTGTAGAACTGAATATATATGTGTAAGAACTGAATATATATGTGTAAGAACTGAATATATATGTGTAAGAGCTGAATATATATGTGTAAGAGCTGAATATATATGTGTAAGAACTGAATATATATGTGTGATAACTGAATATATATGTGTAAGAACTGAATATATATGTGTAAGAACTGAATATATATGTGTTAGAACGGAATATATATGCGTAAGAACGGAATATATATGTGTAAGAACTGAATATATACGTGTAAGAACTGAATATATATGTGAAGAACTGAATATATATGTGTAAGAACTGAATATATATGTGTAAGAACTGAATATATATGTGTAAGAGCTGAATATATATGTGTAAGAACTGAATATATATGCGTAAGAACTGTATATATATGCGTAAGATCGGAATATATGTGTAAGAACTGAACATATATGCGTAAGAATTGAATATATACGCGTAAGAACTGAATATATGCTTAAGAACTGAATATATGCGTAAGAACTGAATATATATGTGTAAGAACTGAATATATTTGTGTAAGAACTGCTTATTTATGTGTAAGAACTGAATATATATGTGTAAGAACTGAATATATATGTGTAAGAACTGAATATATATGTCTTAGAACGGAATATATATGTGTAAGAACTGAATATATATGTGTTAGAACGGAATATATATGTATAAGAACTGAATATATATGCATAAGAACGGAATATATATGTGTAAGAACGGAATATATATGTGTAAGAACTGAATATATATGTGTAAGAACTGAATATATATGTGTTTGAACTGAATATATATGTGTAAGAACTGAATATATATGTGTAAGAACTGAATATATATGTGTTAGAACTGAATATATATGTGTAAGAACTGAATATATATGTGTAAGAACTGAATATATATGTCTAAGAGCTGAATATATATGTGTAAGAACTGAATATATATGCGAAAGAACTGAATATATATGCGTAAGATCGGAATATATGTGTAAGAACTGAACATATATGCGTAAAAATTGAATATATATGCGTTAGAACGGAATATATATGTGTAAGAACTGAATATATATGTGTAAGAACTGAATATATATGTGTAAGAACTGCATATATATGTGTAAGAACTGAATATATATGCGTAATAATTGAATATATATGTGTAAGAACTGAATATATATGTATAAGAACTGAATATATATGTGTAAGAACGGAATATATATGTGTAAGAGCTGAATATATATGTGTAAGAACTGAATATATATGTGTGATAACTGAATATATATGTGTAAGAACTGAATATATATGTGTAAGAACTGAATATATATGTGTAAGAGCTGAATATATATGTGTAAGAACTGAATATATATGTGTAAGAGCTGAATATATATTTGTAAGAACTGAATATATATGCGTAAGAACTGAATATATATGTGTGAGAACTGAATATATATGTGTAAGAACTGAATATATATGTGTAAGAACTGAATATATATGTGTAAGAGCTGAATATATATGTGTAAGAACTGAATATATATGCGTAAGAACTGAATATATATGCGTAAGATCGGAATATATGGGTAATAACTGAATATATGCGTAAAAACTGAATATATATGTGTTAGAACGGAATATATATGTGTGAGAACTGAATATATATGTGTTAGAACGGAATATATATGCGTAAGAACGGAATATATATGTGTAAGAACTGAATATATACGTGTAAGAACTGAATATATATGTGTAGAACTGAATATATATGTGTAAGAACTGAATATATATGTGTAAGAACTGAATATATATGTGTAAGAGCTGAATATATATGTGTAAGAACTGAATATATATGCGTAAGAACTGTATATATATGCGTAAGATCGGAATATATGTGTAAGAACTGAACATATATGCGTAAGAATTGAATATATACGCGTAAGAACTGAATATATGCTTAAGAACTGAATATATGCGTAAGAACTGAATATATATGTGTAAGAACTGAATATATTTGTGTAAGAACTGCTTATTTATGTGTAAGAACTGAATATATATGTGTAAGAACTGAATATATATGTGTAAGAACTGAATATATATGTCTTAGAACGGAATATATATGTGTAAGAACTGAATATATATGTGTTAGAACGGAATATATATGTGTAAGAACTGAATATATATGCATAAGAACGGAATATATATGTGTAAGAACGGAATATATATGTGTAAGAACTGAATATATATGTGTAAGAACTGAATATATATGTGTTAGAACTGAATATATATGTGTAAGAACTGAATATATATGTGTAAGAACTGAATATATATGTGTTAGAACTGAATATATATGTGTAAGAACTGAATATATATGTGTAAGAACTGAATATATATGTCTAAGAGCTGAATATATTTGTGTAAGAACTGAATATATATGCGAAAGAACTGAATATATATGCGTAAGATCGGAATATATGTGTAAGAACTGAACATATATGCGTAAAAATTGAATATATATGCGTTAGAACGGAATATATATGTGTAAGAACTGAATATATATGTGTAAGAACTGAATATATATGTGTAAGAACTGCATATATATGTGTAAGAACTGAATATATATGCGTAAGAATTGAATATATATGTGTAAGAACTGAATATATATGTATAAGAACTGAATATATATGTGTAAGAACGGAATATATATGTGTAAGAACTGAATATATATGTGTAAGAACTGAATATATATGTGTTAGAATGGAATATATATGCGTAAGAACGGAATATATATGTGTAAGAACTGAATATATACGTGTAAGAACTGAATATATATGTGTAGAACTGAATATATATGTGTAAGAACTGAATATATATGTGTAAGAACTGAATATATATGTGTAAGAGCTGAATATATATGTGTAAGAGCTGAATATATATGTGTAAGAACTGAATATATATGTGTGATAACTGAATATATATGTGTAAGAACTGAATATATATGTGTAAGAACTGAATATATATGTGTAAGAGCTGAATATATATGTGTAAGAACTGAATATTTATGCGTAAGAACTGAATATATATGTGTGAGAACTGAATATATATGTGTAAGAACTGAATATATATGTGTAAGAACTGAATATATATGTGTAAGAGCTGAATATATATGTGTAAGAACTGAATATATATGCGTAAGAACTGAATATATATGCGTAAGATCGGAATATATGGGTAATAACTGAATATATGCGTAAAAACTGAATATATATGTGTTAGAACGGAATATATATGTGTGAGAACTGAATATATATGTGTTAGAACGGAATATATATGCGTAAGAACGGAATATATATGTGTAAGAACTGAATATATACGTGTAAGAACTGAATATATATGTGTAGAACTGAATATATATGTGTAAGAACTGAATATATATGTGTAAGAACTGAATATATATGTGTAAGAGCTGAATATATATGTGTAAGAACTGAATATATATGCGTAAGCACTGAATATATATGCGTAAGATCGGAATATATGTGTAAGAACTGAACATATATGCGTAAGAATTGAATATATACGCGTAAGAACTGAATATATGCTTAAGAACTGAATATATGCGTAAGAACTGAATATATATGTGTAAGAACTGAATATATTTGTGATAGAACTGCTTATATATGTGTAAGAACTGAATATATATGTGTAAGAACTGAATATATATGTGTAAGAACGGAAAATATATGTGTAAGAACGGAATATATATGTGTAAGAACTGAATATATATGTGTAAGAACTGAATATATATGTGTTAGAACTGAATATATATGTGTAAGAACTGAATATATATGTGTAAGAACTGAATATATATGTGTTAGAAGGGAATATATATGCGTAAGAACGGAATATATATGTGTAAGAACTGAATATATACGTGTAAGAACTGAATATATATGTGTAGAACTGAATATATATGTGTAAGAACTGAATATATATGTGTAAGAACTGAATATATATGTGTAAGAGCTGAATATATATGTGTAAGAACTGAATAAATATGCGTAAGAACTGAATATATATGCGTAAGAACTGAATATATATGTGTGAGAACTGAATATATATGTGTAAGAACTGAATATATATGTGTAAGAACTGAATATATATGTGTAAGAGCTGAATATATATGTGTAAGAACTGAATATATATGCGTAAGAACTGAATATATATGCGTAAGATCGGAATATATGGGTAATAACTGAATATATGCGTAAAAACTGAATATATATGTGTTAGAACGGAATATATATGTGTAAGAACTGAATATATATGTGTTAGAACGGAATATATATGCGTAAGAACGGAATATATATGTGTAAGAACTGAATATATACGTGTAAGAACTGAATATATATGTGTCGAACTGAATATATATGTGTAAGAACTGAATATATATGTGTAAGAACTGAATATATATGTGTAAGAGCTGAATATATATGTGTAAGAACTGAATATATATGCGTAAGCACTGAATATATATGCGTAAGATCGGAATATATGTGTAAGAACTGAACATATATGCGTAAGAATTGAATATATACGCGTAAGAACTGAATATATGCTTAAGAACTGAATATATGCGTAAGAACTGAATATATATGTGTAAGAACTGAATATATTTGTGATAGAACTGCTTATATATGTGTAAGAACTGAATATATATGTGTAAGAACTGAATATATATGCATAAGAACGGAATATATATGTGTAAGAACGGAATATATATGTGTAAGAACTGAATATATATGTGTAAGAACTGAATATATATGTGTTAGAACTGAATATATATGTGTAAGAACTGAATATATATGTGTAAGAACTGAATATATATGTGTTAGAACGGAATATATATGCGTAAGAACGGAATATATATGTGTAATAACTGAATATATACGTGTAAGAACTGAATATATATGTGTAGAACTGAATATATATGTGTAAGAACTGAATATATATGTGTAAGAACTGAATATATATGTGTAAGAGCTGAATATATATGTGTAAGAACTGAATATATATGCGTAAGAACTGAATATATATGCGTAAGATCGGAATATATGTGTAAGAACTGAACATATATGCGTAAGAATGGAATATATACGCGTAAGAACTGAATATATGCGTAAGAACTGAATATATTCGTAAGAACTGAATATATATGTGTAAGAACTGAATATATTTGTGTAAGAACTGCATATATATGTGTAAGAACTGAATATATATGTGTAAGAACTGAATATATATGTGTAAGAACTGAATATATATGTCCTAAAACGGAACATATATGTGTAAGAACTGAATATATATGTGTTAGAACGGAATATATATGTGTAAGAACTGAATATATATGCGTAAGAACGGAATATATATGTGTAAGAACTGAATATATATGTGTAAGAACTGAATATATATGTGTAAGAACTGAATATATATGTGTTAGAACTGAATATATATGTGTAAGAACTGAATATATATGTGTAAGAACTGAGTATATATGTGTAAGAACGGAATATATATGTGTAAGAACTGAATATATATGTATAAGAACTGAATATATATGTGTAAGAACTGAATATATATGTGTAAGAACTGAATATATGCGTAAGAACTGAATATATGCGAAAGAACTGAATATATATGTGTAAGAACTGAATATATATGTGTAAGAAATGAATATATATGCGTAAGAACGGAATATATATGTGTAAGAACTGAATATATATGTGTAAGAACTGAATATATATGTGTTAGAACGGAATATATATGTGTAAGAACTGAATATATGTGTAAGAACTGAATATATATGTGTAAGAACTGAATATATATGCGTAAGAACTGAATATATATGCGTAATATCGGAATATATGTGTAAGAACTGAATATATATGTCCTAGAACGGAATATATATGTGTAAGAACTGAATATATATGTGTTAGAACGGAATATATATGTGTAAGAACTAAATATATATGCGTAAGAATGGAATATATACGCGTAAGAACTCAATATATGCGTAAGAACTGAATATATGCGTAAGAACTGAATATATATGTGTAAGAACTGAATATATTTGTGTAAGAACTGCATATATATGTGTAATAACTGAATATATATGTGTAAGAACTGAATATATATGTGTAAGAACTGAATATATATGTCCTAGAACGGAATATATATGTGTAAGAACTGAATATATATGTGTTAGAACGGAATATATATGCGTAAGAACTGAATATATATGCGTAAGAACGGAATAGATATGTGTAAGAACGGAATATATAAGTGTAAGAACTGAATATATATGTGTAAGAACTGAATATATATGTGTAAGAGCTGAATATATATGTGTAAGAACTGAATATATATGCGTAAGAACTGAATATATATGCGTAAGATCGGAATATATGTGTAAGAACTGAACATATATGCGTAAAAATTGAATATATATGCGTAAGAACGGAATATAAATGTGAAAGAACTGAATATATATGTATAAGAACTGAATATATATGTGTAAGAACTGAATATATATGTATAAGAACTGCATATATATGTGTAAGAACTGAATATATATGCGTAAGAATTGAATATATATGTGTAAGAACGGAATATATATGTGTAAGAACTGAATATATATGTGTTAGAACGGAATATATATGCGTAAGAACGGAATATATATGTGTAAGAACTGAATATATACGTGTAAGAACTGAATATATATGTGTAGAACTGAATATATATGTGTAAGAACTGAATATATATGCTTAAAAATCGGAATATATGTGTAAGAACTGAACATATATGCGTAAAAATTGAATATATATGCGTAAGAAAGGAATATATATGTGAAAGAACTGAATATATATGTGTTAGAACGGAATATATATGTGTAAGAACTGAATATATATGCATAAGAACGGAATATATATGTGTAAGAACGGAATATATTTGTGTAAGAACTGCATATATATGTGTAATAACTGAATATATATGTGTAAGAACTGAAAATATATGTGTAAGAAATGAATATATATGTCCTAGAACGGAATATATATGTGTAAGAACTGAATATATATGTGTTAGAACGGAATATATATGCGTAAGAACTGAATATATATGCGTAAGAACGGAATAGATATGTGTAAGAACGGAATATATAAGTGTAAGAACTGAATATATATGTGTAAGAACTGAATATATATGTGTAAGAGCTGAATATATATGTGTAAGAACTGAATATATATGCGTAAGAACTGAATATATATGCGTAAGATCGGAATATATGTGTAAGAACTGAACATATATGCGTAAAAATTGAATATATATGCGTAAGAACGGAATATAAATGTGAAAGAACTGAATATATATGTATAAGAACTGAATATATATGTGTAAGAACTGAATATATATGTATAAGAACTGCATATATATGTGTAAGAACTGAATATATATGCGTAAGAATTGAATATATATGTGTAAGAACTGAATATATATGTGTAAGAGCTGAATATATATGTGTAAGAACTGAATATATATGCGTAAGAACTGAATATATATGCGTAAGATCGGAATATATGTGTAAGAACTGAATATATATGTGTAGAACTGAATATATATGTGTAAGAACTGAATATATATGCGTAAAAATCGGAATATATGTGTAAGAACTGAACATATATGCGTAAAAATTGAATATATATGCGTAAGAACGGAATATATATGTGAAAGAACTGAATATATATATATAAGAACTGAATATATATGTGTAAGAACTGAATATATATGTGTAAGAACTGCATATATATGTGTAAGAACTGTATAAATATGCGTAAGAATTGAATATATATGTGTAAGAACGGAATATATATGTGTAAGAACTGAATATATATGTATTAGAACGGAATATATATGCGTAAGAACGGAATATATATGTGTAAGAACTGAATATATACGTGTAAGAACTGAATATATATGTGTAGAACTGAATATATATGTGTAAGAACTGAATATATATGTATAAGAACTGAATATATATGTGTAAGAGCTGAATATATATGTGTAAGAACTGAATATATATGCGTAAGAACTGAATATATATGCGTAAGATCGGAATATATGTGTAAGAACTGAACATATATGCGTAAAAATTGAATATATACGCGTAAGAACTGAATATATGCTTAAGAACTGAATAAATGCGTAAGAACTGAATATATATGTGTAAAAACTGAATATATTTGTGTAAGAACTGCTTATATATGTGTAAAAACTGAATATATATGTGTAAGAACTGAATATATATTTGTAAGAACTGAATATATATGTGTAAGAACTGAATATATATGTCTTAGAACGGAATATATATGTGTAAGAACTGAATATATATGTGTTAGAACCGAATATATATGTGTAAGAACTGAATATATATGCATGAGAACGGAATATATATGTGTAAGAACGGAATATATATGTGTAAGAACTGAATATATATGTGTAAGAACTGAAAATATGCGTAAGAATTGAATATATATGTGTAAGAACGGAATATATATGTGTAAGAACTGAATATATATGTGTTAGAACGGAATATATATGCGTAAGAACGGAATATATATGTGTAAGAACTGAATATATACGTGTAAGAACTGAATATATATGTGTAGAACTGAATATATATGTGTAAGAACTGAATATATATGCGTAAGATCGGAATATATGTGTAAGAACTGAACATATATGCGTAAAAATTGAATATATATGCGTAAGAACGGAATATATATGTGAAAGAACTGAATATGTATGTATAAGAACTGAATATATATGTGTAAGAACTGAATATATATGTGTAAGAACTGCATATATATGTGTAAGAACTGAATATATATGTGTAAGAGCTGAATATATATGTGTAAGAACTGAATATATATGCGTAAGAACTGAATATATATGCGTAAGATCGGAATATATGTGTAAGAACTGAACATATATGCGTAAGAATGGTATATATACGCGTAAGAACTGAATATATGCGTAAGAACTGAATATATTCGTAAGAACTGAATATATATGTGTAAGAACTGAATATATTTGTGTAAGAACTACATATATATGTGTAAGAACTGAATATATATGTGTAAGAACTGAATATATATGTGTAAGAACTGAATATATATGTCCTAAAACGGAACATATATGTGTAAGAACTGAATATATATGTGTTAGAACGGAATATATATGTGTAAGAACTGAATATATATGCGTAAGAACGGAATATATATGTGTAAGAACTGAATATATATGTGTAAGAACTGAATATATATGTGTAAGAACTGAATATATATGTGTTAGAACTGAATATATATGTGTAAGAACTGAATATATATGTGTAAGAACTGAGTATATATGTGTAAGAACGGAATATATATGTGTAAGAACTGAATATATATGTATAAGAACTGAATATATATGTGTAAGAACTGAATATATATGTGTAAGAACTGAATATATGCGTAAGAACTGAATATATGCGAAAGAACTGAATATATATGTGTAAGAACTGAATATATATGTGTAAGAACTGAATATATATGCGTAAGAACGGAATATATATGTGTAAGAACTGAATATATATGTGTAAGAACTGAATATATATGTGTTGGAACGGAATATATATGTGTAAGAACTGAATATATGTGTAAGAACTGAATATATATGTGTAAGAGCTGAATATACATGTGTAAGAACTGAATATATATGCGTAAGAACTGAATATATATGCGTAAGATCGTTATATATGTGTAAGAACTGAATATATATGTCCTAGAACGGAATATATATGTGTAAGAACTGAATATATATGTGTTAGAACGGAATATATATGTGTAAGAACTGAATATATATGCGTAAGAACTCAATATATGCGTAAGAACTGAATATATGCGTAAGAACTGAATATATATGTGTAAGAACTGAATATATTTGTGTAAGAACTGCATATATATGTGTAATAACTGAATATATATGTGTAAGAACTGAATATATATGTGTAAGAACTGAATATATATGTCCTAGAACGGAATATATATGTGTTAGAACTGAATATATATGCGTAAGAATGGAATATATACGCGTAAGAACTCAATATATGCGTAAGATCGGAATATATGTGTAAGAACTGAACATATATGCGTAAGAATTGAATATATACGTGTAAGAACTGAATATATGCTTAAGAACTGAATAAATGCGTAAGAACTGAATATATATGTGTAAGAACTGAATATATTTGTGTAAGAACTGCTTATATATGTGTAAGAACTGAATATATATGTGTAAGAACTGAATATATATGTGTAAGAACTGAATATATATGTGTAAGAACTGAATATATATGTCTTAGAACGGAATATATATGTGTAAGAACTGAATATATATGTGTTAGAACGGAATATATATGTGTAAGAACTGAATATATATGTGTTAGAACGGAATATATATGCGTAAGAACGGAATATATATGTGTAAGAACTGAATATATACGTGTAAGAACTGAATATATATGTGTCGAACTGAATATATATGTGTAAGAACTGAATATATATGTGTAAGAACTGAATATATATGTGTAAGAGCTGAATATATATGTGTAAGAACTGAATATATATGCGTAAGCACTGAATATATATGCGTAAGATCGGAATATATGTGTAAGAACTGAACATATATGCGTAAGAATT
>JAWPHD010026451.1:0-13005 GCA_037043455.1 Cyrtodaria siliqua | reverse complement strand
CCCAGAACAACTATTTCCTTTCTATAATGACAATACATGTTATGGACGCCGTCCCATCAGTCTTCGAAACAGCAATTTGTCAGACACGAGTCTAAAGTGAGAATCGATACACAAAGACTTCCAAGGGAAATGTTGATCCATTATACAATATTAATAGGAAAAAGATGAAATCGCTCTCGTCTGACATACGTATTGGTGTTTTGGAGACTGACTACATTTGTTCTTCTGTCTCCAGACAAGTATGAAAATAAAGGGTATTAACATATAATCATTTTCCTATCGCCAGTAGAGATAAAAACTAAAACTACATTATATGATCAATTTCATACTATCTTTGTAAACTTGTTAAAAAGTTTATCAAAAGAGGTTATGACCCTATCCATTTTGCAACGTACTGCATGCTTAGCTGGTGGACCCTTTTTACAGGTCGCCACTATACTTTCTCTTTAATTGTATGATGACCGGACAGGCTGTGACCCTATGATGACGCCTACCTAAAGCCCATTGGGGACGGTGGCGTTGATGTTTGTCTATGATCTTTCTTGTCGTACCCTTGATGGTTATTTCTTGTTGCTCTGGTTCTGCCAAGTCATTGATTACATTCATTGTGCTTTCTAGGCTATTTTGTTTTACAAATGTTGTTTTTGTACATTCGTTTTCTATAGCTAGTACGGGAACGATAGCATTCATTATTCTACGGCAGGCTTGTATTGAAAGTCAATCCTCATGACATGATGAATTTGGATAAATAAATGTTGAAAATATGATAAAACATAATGAAACTGTTATAAAACTGTCATTAAAAACAATCAAATTATTGCTTTAAAACAGGTATATCGAATAGAGCAGTACATTATTTAAACGAGTTAAATGATTAAAACAAACATACATAGAGAAATGCTATGCAATGCAACCTAAATAGATGAGTGTCTTATATGTCAATGACATGTGTTTGTGAGAAGAATACTGTGTGCTTGAAATAAATGGCTGTAAACGATCTGAGTATCTGTAAGAAAAAGTGCGGTGGATGCTCCATAAGAAATATATAAAGATCGGACAGGGAAGTAGCATTCAAGGAGTACAGTCACCCACTAAAACACAGGAAACAAACATTGAAACAGACAAACAAGAAGGCAAGAAAGTAATAATAAAAGTAAACGACATCACAAACACAAAAGGATTGACTAATAGGGCTACCTGCCTTGGAAACGGTCAGTGGCAAGTAGGCCACTGGGCGTTTAAACCGGTTCTAGGGTGCAATCAAACCTCACACTTACTCTCTACTGCAATCCCATTATATCAGGGATCAGTGTAAAGTAAAGATTCCCGCCATGATCTAATCTCTAACCAACAAGGGCAAGCATCAATAGGCAATATAAGTAAAACACAAATATGCTCGTGTAAATATAATACAAAACAACAAGTAGCCTGGAAAGCCACAATGAAGGTACTCAATAACGTGGCAGAAGCCAGAGAACAAGAGAATAAACCATTAAGGGCACGACAAGAAAGATCATAGACAAACATCAAACGCTACCATCCTTGAAAATTTAGGTAGGCGTCATCAAGGGGATTATAATCTGTCTGGGCATCGCAAAATGAAAGAGAAATACATAGTGCCGAAATTCAAATTAGTCAACCACTTAACATGCAGTGCGTTGCTAATTGATAGTGAAATAAACTCTTTTGATATTTCTTTTTTTAACAATTTCAATAAAGAATGTAGAAGGAGATCACGAATAAGGATCGAAGGAAGTTTGTAAACCACGTCACCATACAAGTCAGGTTGTGATAGTCCTTGTCGCAGAAATACAACAATACCATGGAACAGGTTCGAAGTTAAAAATGGCACTTTATCTATTCTACTGTCATTGTACCACTAAATGATTAAATGTTGTTAACTCCAGCGGCCTTTTTTGCCACTGAACGTTCCAAGTGTCAACTCTTGTGTGTTTTTGATGTCTTGTCTTGCCTTTTATTTATCTGTATACATCTTGTTTCTTTGTGTTTTTGTGTCCTTGAATGCTACTTTTCCTGTTCGATTTTATATCTATTTATACTGTTTTTATTATATTTTAACTAAATCAGGTGTAGAACTATACCGACTACGTTATTTTTGTTTCTGTATAGGGAAATAAAACACACAAGGGTTAACAATAGGGCTATCGCCTTGGAACGGTCAGTGGCAAAAAAGGCCGCTGGGTGTTTAAACCGGTTCTAGGGTGCACCAAACATCATTCTTACCATATTGTCATCCCAATAAACGGGGACAGTGTAAATAATGATATCCCCACCAGATTATAATCTCTAACAAGCAAGGCAGCATTAATAGGCAATATAAGCAAAACACCTAAATGATCATTTATATATAATATAAAAAAACTAGAAAGTCACAAAGAAAGTAATCAACGACTTGGCATAATCCAGAGCAACAAGAGAATAACCGTTAAGGGTACGACCGATATTGACGAAACACAATATACACACATTACAGAAAAGTAGATATTATAAAAGTTGAAAGGGAAATGTAGATTTCAACTACCTCAGTCAACCAAAAACACGTACAGAAACAAACAATAATTACAAAGATGAATAAAAGGCAAGATATGACATCACAAACATAAAAGTGTTGACAATAGGGCTACCGCCTTCGAACGGTCAATGGCAAATCTGACATGGGAGGTTTGAACTGGGTTCTCTGATGCATCGATCCTCACTCTTACTCATCCCAATAAACGGCCACAGTGTAAGTAAACATATCTCCGCCAGTTTCTGTTATCTAACAGCATTAATAGGCAATATAAGTACAACACATAACTGATCATGTATATATGAATATAAAAAATAGGCATAGAAAGCCACAGACTTGGCAGATATTAGAAAAATGGCCCTATTGAAATCCCATCACCCAACGCAGTGACACCGTAGATCGCACTATACCACAAACAAAGAGCAATTCAACTATACAATAAAAAATACATTACACAACAGAAAGAGTGGTGAGGACAGGGTTTCCAACTTCGAACGGTCAGTGAAAATCGATTTTAAGTGTCCACAACCTCGATATCATCGTCAGCGCTCAAATTGACAAGATCGAAGAAAATCTGTAACAATAAAGTCCACTTCCAGAGCAATTCGGACACGATACACGTATATGTTATTGTATAACAAAAGAACAACCGCTAAAGATACGACAGGCCATGAGTTAAGCAAACACCAAACGCTACCGTCCTTTGACGATTTAGGTAGACGTTATCATAGGGTCCATAATCTGTCCGCAAAAAGAGAATAGCATTGTGGCGAACTGTAAATGCGTCAACCACTAACCATGCAGAGGGTTGCAAAATGATAGGATTAAATGCTAGTAAGTTTTCATCTTTAAAGGCTGATGACCTGGCTAGTGATATTAAAACAATTGAACATTTAGAGCAACATTTCTAACCCCGAAAAGATTGTTGAACCTTGTTATAGAACTCACAATGAGACTAGGCAAGAACTTAAGATATTATGGAGGGTAAAAAACAATATGGCCCCGAATCAGAACATAAAAACCTATTTCACAATAATTATTGTAATAATTCAGAATTAGCTAGCTTCAGCTACGCAAACAATTTAGAACAAATATAACATTGAGGTGCAAAAACAATTTCAGAGTCAGACAAATTAAATGGAATATTGGTTAATTAACTTTCGCGGTTGTGCATTTGCATATATAGGGAAGTATATATGAAGTTATAAAAATAATATGTTTTAAATGAGGGTTTATGTTTATAAAAAAGTATGAGAGTGAACCTTTGGAAACGGCCGAACACGATAAATACGAAATATTGCAGTCTCGGTTTGACTGAATTCATGAATGGTAGTGAAATATGCTTGCTACCGTTAACGCCCCCTAGCCCGGGTTGAGCAGAACTCAATATTCATAAAATCAATGGTACAACATTTTAACCGTCCCGAAAATGGCATGCACATGGCGGTGGACATGCTATTTAACTGTCATTATTCCATGTCCAGAGGCGTATGGTCCCAGTATCTAACACAATTCCACGTCCCGAAGAGCGAAATAAACAAAATGGAATATAGTTGGGAGCAGCGGTTATGAAGCCTGCGCATCACAAGTAATAGTCAAAGACAAAATTAAAAAGCAGACAACATATAAGATAACAATTCATCAATTAAGTCATAACTAAAAACACAATAAACGGAATGAATCAAATTAAATATATCGATGGTATAAACATTAACCAGACACTGTTATTGTCGTCAATGTCGTCAAAACACTTGTAAGCTGGTTCGCACACACACACTGGCAATGTTTAATAAATAAACGCTCATACATTATGCATGCACACAAAAAGCATTTAATACGTTTCTGACACCATAAACACCGATAAAACAATAATGCATGAATAAACCATTGAATAAGTTACTAATATCATAACAAATATCGCCAGTTATGCATACATGAATACATTAAATAAAGTGCTTTATCAGCATGACATCTAAAACAAGCAGACCGTATGCATATTGTACATGATTTTTCTGAAAATGTACTCTTTAATCTAAGTTAAACATCAACTAGCTTTGGGCAAAGTATCTACACTATAAATATGACATTTTATTTTCTACTATTTTGTTTACAAGAAGAGTTTGCATTTCGGGCATAATCTTTTAACGAAACACGCTTCATCAATTATTATAGGAATATCCATTGATGACGCGGCTAATAGCGTGAGCGAAAGAAAAACAACGCGTGAGCGAGAGAAAAACAAAGCGTAGCTAGAGAAAACCAAAGCGTGAGCGAGAGAAAACCAAACCGCGAGCGGGAGAAAACCAAAGCGTGAGCTAGAGAAAACCAAAATATTACGGTGAAAACCCGGCGTGAGAATGGATCACAGTATCCTCTCGCAGACAATGCCAATAAAAGTACACCCAAGTCATGGTATAAAAACGGATTGCCTGGCTGAGAAGTGAGCGCGCTACCATTGTCACACAACGAACCCATAGGATACTGGGTAGCGTTGCACATTGTCTAGAACCTGGTTAAACCCCCAGCGGCCTTTCTGCTACTTGCCGTTCCAAGTCGGTAGCCCTATTGTCAAACCTTTTATATTTAGATGTCACATCTTGCTTTTTATCCATCTTTGTAGTTGTTGTTTGTTCCTGTGCGTGTTTGTGTTTGACAGTGGTCGTTGAATGGGATATTTCCTGTTCAACTTCCTGTGCGTGTTTGTGTTTCATTGTGTCATTGAATACTTCATTTCCTGTTCGACTTTTAGATCTATTCATACTAATTGACGAACATACGTAACATACAAATTCTGTCTCACAATAGAGAATTATGCAGGAGGGAATATTTCTAGATGTATCTGTATTCACTTCATTATTATATTACAAAAAGTTATGGCACGGAAGCCTCATGCATATCATTTAGTATTCAGATGTGACATTTGATTAAGATATTCATTACTGATATTCCGTTCCATGTTTCTCAATTACCACGAAAGAGTGCTATCCTGAGAGAAATGTCAAATGTGGCTTATCAGATACTATCACAACAAATGTGATATACCCATACTGTAACCTGATTACTATGCTACTTACAGCGTTAATAAACATCCAGTTTGGTATGATGTATTAATGTATTGTGTCCCTAAAGAACAACATGAAAACATTTGTATGCATAGAAAGAAAATCAATTTTACCAGTAATTGTTTAACGAGAATATCTGTCAAAAAGATTAAAAAATATTGATGTGTTTCGGAATAATAGTTTATATTTTATGTATTGCAGTACAGGCTATAAGCAAGAGCTATTACATTTAATGTTTACTGTACTATAGAGAAGGTAATAGCCGTTGGCTTTGTTTAATATAGGTTATGATATAACCAGAAATTGGTTGTACAAATCGTTTACTATGGCAAATATTGGCTATGATATAAACAGAAATTGGTTGTAAAAAATGTTTACTGTGACCTATATTGGCTATGATATAATATAAATTGAACAGGAAAAGCAGCATTCAAGGACGACAGTCAGCCACAAACACACACAGAAGCAAAGAACAAATTAAAAGATGATTAAAAGGCCAAATAAGACATCACAAACACAAAAGGGTTGACAATTTGGCTACCGTCTTGGAACGCTCAGTGCAAAAAACGTCGCTGGGGGTATAAACCAGGTTTTAGGGTGCATCAAACCTCTCACTTACCCTAGTGTCAACCAATAACACGGGACAGTGTAAATAAAGAAATCGCCGCCATGAACTATTCTCTATTCTAACCAACAAGGCAGCATTAATAGGCAATATAAGTAAAACACAAAGATGCTCGTGTATATATAAATACAAAAAAAACAATAGCATAGAAAGCCACAAAGAAGGTACTCGGTGACTTGGCAGAAGCCAGAGCAACAAGAGAATAAAACCAATGAGGGCATACAAAACAAGACTGCAGACAAACATCAAACGTCACCGTCATTTTGGTTTTATAGGCTTCTACTTGATATAACCTTTTGTGTTTGTGATGTCATTTGCATTTATTATTACTTTTGACTTCTTGTTTGTCTGTTTGCGTGTTTGTTTCTGTGTTTTATGGTTGACTGTCCTCCTTGAATGCTAATTTCCCCTGTCCGATCTTTTATATTTCTTTCTACTTGACATACATGATCATCTATGTGTTATACTTATATTGTCTAGTTTGTTAAAGGGTCGAGATTGGTGGGGATTTCTTTATTTACACTGTTCCATTTTATTAAGATGCAATAGGGTAGAATGACTTTGGTACACATTAGAACCAGGTTTAAACACCCAACGGCTTTTTCTGCCTCTTGTTTGTCCTTGTAATAGTCATTTGTTTCTATGCGTAATTTTGGTTGACTGTGGACCTTGAATGTAGCACTTCTTGTTCGTTTGTATACTCGGTAAAAAAAGTTTTGGACCAGAGTATATAAAGTAATATAAAAAAAAAACTAGTGGATAAATTTAAGTATCTTTTTTAGTAACCAAGGTCTACCCTACCCGGGTAATTTGGTACCAGAAACATTAAATTCCAAACATTTTTAAAAAATATTGCGAACACACAAAGGGTCTGTACAATATGTTGCAAAGTCCATACAAAGTAACAGTTACGGACACATTCGAGTAACCAATAAAAAGATTATTATTTTTTCTCAAACTTTCATTGTAAACGATTATTATTGTTGATTGTTGATCTATTGTGAATTATCAACTGAGATAATACGGGTTATGGTCGAATGTCATGGTTCAGCGATCATTGTACGGGTTCGAACACTGCCATGGTCCAAAACTTCTTTTACAGAGTATATATCTACGTTTGTAATAACCATTCGCCCTGGCCAATATAGGCTAGGAAATAACTAGAGAAACGTTTGTTATAATCGTTCATTGTGTCGGATATTGTCTATCATATAGTAAAGTTAGCAATGTTGAAATAGGAGTATAACGTGACATTAAATTGTGATCCCATTTTCAGTGTGTATGTACCACTTGGGAGCAACAAACACAAACAAGAGGGAAAAGTAGCAAACTCGCTTTTATTGAGACTGTTCGTGAGGTGATATAGTTTGAAACACCTCTCAAGACCCTTATCTGTAAGTCTTTGTAAATATACATATAAAAATCGAACACGTTGGTGGATCGAATACATCCACTGTGTCCAATATTGGCTACCATATAAAAGTAGATATAAAAAGAAAGATATAAAAATTGGACAGGGAAAGTAGCATTCAATGACGACAGTCAACCACAATACATAAAAACAAACACGCAAACAGACAAACGAGAAGGCAAAAGTAAAACAAAATGCAAACGACATCACAAACACAAAAGGGTTGACAACAGGGCTTCCGCCTTGGATCGGTCAAGGGGTTTAAACCAGGTTCTAGGGTGCACTAAACCTCACACTTACCCTATAGTTATCCCAATTAAACAGGACAGTGTAAATAAAGAAATCCCCGCTATGAAATATTCTCTAACCAACGAGGCAGCGTTTAAAAGGCAATATAAGTAAAACAACTAGATGCTCGTGTATATATAAATACAAAAATAAGAAGCCTAGAAAGCCCACAATGAAGGTACTCGATGACTTGGCAGAAGCCAGAGCAACAAGAGAATAAACCATTGAGGGCACGACAAGACCGCGGAAAAACATCAAACGCCACCGTCCTAATGGGCTTTAGATAAGCGTCATCATAGGGTCCACCGTCTGTCCGGTCATCGTACAATTAAAGAGGAGAGGCGAACTGTAAAAGGGTCCACCATCAAGCATGCAGTACGTTGCAAATTGATAGGGTCATAACCTCTTTTGATCAACCTTTTAACAAGTTTAACAAAGATAGTATGAAAGTGATCATGGCCAAGATAAAGTGTCTTTTTCAGAGACGCAGCACATATGGTCATGGCGGGATCGAACACACGAAATACGACTGGGCAAACGTAAATACAACAAGAACCAAGTAAACTAGTCAAGTAACAACTCTATATCTAGTGCTTTCTGGTCTACTCTAGATTGGTTTTCTCTTTGGCTGCAAGTGCTGTGGTTGTTCAGTACAATTTAGTGTAATTATGGATATATCCTGTGGTGTTTCCAATTATATGTTTTTTACATAGTTTTACCATAACATATTCGTGTATCGTTTCCTATTTTTCTGGATATGGACTTCCTTTTGATTGGATGTACTTTTATTTACACTGTCTTGTCAATGTGAGTACTGAGGACAGGTTAATAGCGAGGTTACATATACATGAAATAAATTTAAGCTAACCAGTAGGCGTTAGGCATTATTGCCTACTGACCATTCCAAGTCGGTAATCCTGTCATCACCACCCGTTGTGTTGTGTATTGCCCTTTTCATTTATCATTGTACATTTAATTTGCCCTTTGTTTGTACCGTTTCTTGTGGGTGCTGTAATTCCTATAGGACCCTTTTTTCTCGTTTTGGTACGTCAGTGTAGCTAAGATGGTGAATCTTTGTCATCAGTTCATCTATTTCATAACGATCATCACAGTGTATCTCTTATATATCTATGCTCGCGTTCTAAAGAAAACTGATCGCTTTAGTATGAAACCCTAAATTACGAATTAAACTTTGTTGATGATGTCAATGCTAGTAATTAATCCTAAAATAGAAAAAGAAATTTTGTTAATTTTGTTTCAGTTGAATAATATTCATGTAAATCGCTTTAAAACTCATAACCGTTTACGTTTTGAGCTATTAAACGTCGTATAATATCGTATTATACAATTGATTTATTCTTAAAACAAGTATTTATCCGACGATTTCTGAAAACAGTTTGAATGGATGTCATTAAATGTAACATTTATAAAGTAGGATAAAAATATCGGACAGGGAAAGCAGCATTCAAGGACGACAGTCAACCACAAAACACAAAAACAAACACGCAAACAGACAAACGAAAAGGCAAAAGTAATAAAAAATGCAAACGACATTAACAAAAGGGTTGACTAAAAGGCTACCGCCTTGGAACGGTCAGTGGCAAAATAGGCCACTGGGGGGTTTAAACCGGTTCTAGGGTGCACCAAACCTCACACTTACCCTACTGTTATCCCATTAAAACAGGACAGTGTAAATAAAGAAATCCCCGCCATGATCTAATCTCTAACCAACAAGGCAGCATCAATAGGCAATATAAGTAAAACTAAAATATGCTCGTGTAAATATAATACAAAAAAACAATAGCCTAGAAAGCCACAATGAAGGTACTCAATGACTTGGCAGAAGCCAGAGCAGTAAGAGAATACACCATTAATGTCTAGTTTTGCGCTGAGCCGAAATGGTACACGATTAAAGAATAATTTAGTATAATATATATTTCTGGAAAAATAAAAAACTTCACAATTGAATCTTTAATGTATCAATTTATTTGCAATGCAACTTTCATGATGCAAATGGTCCATATGAGACAAATGCCCGTTTTGATCAAATTATATGTAAAACATATTCAGACAATAATTTAATAGTACGCAGTAGCGTATTAATCATTCATAAACCAGTGTAGAGATCATTACAATAGTGTTATTACCTACTTGTCCTTTGGGATCATCAAGCCCATTATGTGTGGCTTTAAAGTAGAGTGGGCCGGTGCTGGGGTGCGTGGGATCCTATTTTTCTGGATATGGACTTTCGTTTGATTGGATGTACTTTTATTTACACTGTCTTGTCAATGTGAGTACTGAAGACAATAGTGTGGTTGTAATATATGTTCCCTCTCATGGACAGACTCAGTCTGCTATCTGAGGCTTTCTCTATTGTTTTTATTTGTTGCTTCCAAAAGATCTGCTTTTCGGTGTTTATGTACATGGCCAGCAGTAGTACGCAACGAAATTATTCGAATATATTGCCAAAGAAGGGATAATGCAACACACAGTTAAAGAAAAGTAAACATAAAAGTCGAACAGGAAATATAGCAATCAAGGATCACAGTCAACCAAAAACACGCACAGAGACAAACAATAATTACAAAGATGGTTAAAAGCAAGATAACATAACACAAACATTAAAGGGTTGACAATATGGCTACCGCCTTCGAACGGCCCCGCTTCATTTTTGTTTAGATGTTTGTCTGAATAAGAAGCAAGCTTCGCAGATGATCTAGACTATTGATGAGCACATGACGAAATTCAATTACATTGATGATATTATTCATCTTTTAATGTACCATACACACCAAGAACCACGTGCGCCGGTAAGTCTACCAACAGGTAAGAACTCTTGTGAAATAGTTTAAGACAAGTTCGAACTCTGTTTGATGGTCACAATTTCATCAGTTCATATTTTTGATAACGATATTCCCATTATCTCTCTTTTATGTATCAGGATGATTTCTTTAGACTATTGCATGTTATTTATATACAACAAGGACGTCTTTCATTTGCAGTATAGCAGGATTACACTCTTTACGTCCTAAGGATTACACCACCAGAGGCTTTTTTCCCCAGTGACCTTTTGGATGTGCTTATCGAAATGGGTTTAGGATAATCGGATAATGGTTGGTTGAATGTTGATCAACCTAATATTTAGCAACTTTTAGGCTATATTTACAGATGAAGGAAGACCACCTACTTTTTCCTGGGTAGAATCAATACTGTACACCAATAACGCATTTCCTCAAACTACCACCATTCCGTAACCAACTGACATTCTTGATTCCGAGTTTACGGTTGAAAACAAATTAAAAGAGAACAAACATATGTAAATTGTCCGAGTTTACGGTTGAAAACAAATTAAAAGAGAACAAACATATGTAAATTGAAATAACACTAGGGTAAGAGTGAAGTTTTGGTGACGTTAGAACCTAAATAAACCCTCAGTGGCCGTTTCATGGCAGTACCCGTATTGTCAAACCTTTTATGTATGCATGTGTTTTCTTGTATACGGGTTAAGGCTATCCCACGTTTTGAATGAGGGATGGAAAGTACTATCTTTATAGGTAAAGATAAAAGTCACGAGCGCATCAACATCCGGTATGGCAGGAAAGCATGCAAAACCTTAGTAGCCGGCGGCGTCAATGCACAACATTTCTCTGATATGCAAGAAAAAGAATCTATCATGTGTATTCGGTTCAGATAGGGAATTCCAACCCTCGGTATAAGTGTTTTAATCGGAACCTCGGAAGAGTTCCGATAAAAACACTTATACCTCTGGTTGGAAATTTCCTATCTTACACGGACACCCATGAAAGACTCTTATAATCCTCATTAGTATTGTGTGTTTTGAAGCGTGTTGTTGTGTTGGTTGTGTTCTGTAAATGCTACCTTTCCAGTTCGACTTTCCCAAATATAAAAGTAATTTAAGGACTCTTCTGCGACAAGGACTAGTTTATCAAAAAGAGCTTATGACCCTATCATTTTACAACGTACTGCATGCTTGGTGGTGGACCCTTTTACAGTTCGCCACTATGCTTTCCTCTTTAATTGTACGATGACCGGACAGGCTGTGGACACTATGATGACGCCTACCTAAAGCCCATTGGAGACGGTGGCGTTTGATGTTTGTCTATAATCTTTCCTGTCGTGCCATTAAAGGGACACTGTCCGTAACTTTAGCATAATAAAAACACAATAATTATGTTCGCAAACAGTACATACTAAACATTATGAATATTTACTAATTAAAAGCAAGATTGTTTAACGGAATTCAATCACTGGTACAAATAAAGGTAAATCCGCTTCGTGCGTTTGAACTCGCAGCCCAAACTAAAATTACACTCGCAGTAATAATAGTGTGCGTGAGCGTAAAGTGGTCGACACCACCGCTCCCTACTGAGCTAAGCGGGGCTTATACATATTGCGCGATACATTCTATGGTCAAAACTTAAAGCCGCTAATGGAAGTCACGTGATCGCAGAAAAGGTAAATATTGTGGGGTCCCCACTTTATTTACATATAATAATTAAAACTTCCTTTTTTTTTCAAAACTCACAAATGTATTCCTACATACTTCTTAGGGTCTATCCTCATGTTTTCATATATACATTTCACTGAATAAAAGTCAGACAGTTATTTGGTTATGCTCAATATCTGCTTACTTACGGACAGTGTCCCTTTAATGGTTTATTCTCTTGTTGCTCTGGCTTCTGCCAAGTCAGTGAGTACCTTCATTGTGGTCTTACTAGGCTATTAGTTTTTTGTATTATATTTACAACGAAGCATATTTGGTTTTACTTATATTGCCTATTGATGCTGCCTTGATTGGTTAGAGATTAAATCCATGGCGGGGATTTCTTTATTGACACTGTCCTGTTTTAATGGGTTTGACAGTAGGGTAGGTGTGAGGTTTGGTGCACCCTAGAGAACCGGTTTATAAACCCCCAGTGACCTACTTTGCCACTGACCGTTCCAAGGCGGTAGCCCTATGTCAACCCTTTTGTGTTTGTGATGTCGTTAGCAATTTTTTATTACTTTTGCCTTTTCGTTTGTCTATCTTGCGTGTTTGTTTTTGTGTTTTTAAAGGTTGACTGTCGTC
>JAWPHD010026450.1:0-13015 GCA_037043455.1 Cyrtodaria siliqua | reverse complement strand
AATGCACCAAACCGCACTCTTACCCTACTGACATCCCGGTAAAACAGGAAAACGTAAAATAAAGAAATCCCCCGCCAGGCTGTATGTATCCTGACCTCTAAAATAATAAATCGACAAGGATGTTCAAGTATATATGAATATAAAAACAAACGCCATAACTTGTCCATAAGCATAGAAGGCCATACATCAAGTACTCAGTGACTTGACGGAAACCAGAGCAACAACAGAACCGTTAAGGTACAAGACAATATTTAGGACGAATATTAACCTTCATTCATTTTGGGGAATTGGGTAGATGTCATCATAGTGTCCATAATCTGTTGCAAATTCAAAGAGGAAATCATAGTGGCGAACTATAAATGGGTCAACCACTAAACATGCGGTGCGTTGTAAATCGAAAGGTCATAACCTCTTTTGATTAACTTTCCAACAGGCTTAAAGTTCACATGAAAGTGATTATGGCAAAGCATCTTCCGAAGTTTGTAAATCACCTCACCATAGAAGTCGGTCCTTGATTGTCCTTGTACTCATTGTACGAGCGTCACCATAGAAGTCGGTCCTTGATTGTCCTTGTACTCATTGTACGAGCGTCACCATAGAAGTCGATCCTGGATTGTCCTCATTGTACGAGCGTCACCATAGAAGTCGGTCCTTGATTGTCCTTGTACTCATTGTACGAGCGTCACCATAGAAGTCGGTCCTTGATTGTCCTTGTACTCATTGTACGAGCGTCACCATAGAAGTCGGTCCTTGATTGTCCTTGTACTGATTGTACGAGCGTCACCATAGAAGTCGGTCCTTGATTGTCCTTGTACTGATTGTACGAGCGTCACCATAGAAGTCGATCCTGGATTGTCCTTGTACTCATTGTACGAGCGTCACCATAGAAGTCGGTCCTTGATTGTCCTTGTACTCATTGTACGAGCGTCACCATAGAAGTCGGTCCTTGATTGTCCTTGTACTCATTGTACGAGCGTCACCATAGAAGTCGGTCCTTGATTGTCCTTGTACTCATTGTACGAGCGTCACCATGGAAGTCGGTCCTTGATTGTCCTTGTACTCATTGTACGAGCGTCACCATAGAAGTCGGTCCTGGATTGTCCTTGTACTCATTGTACGAGCGTCACCATAGAAGTCGGTCCTTGATTGTCCTTGTACTCATTGTACGAGCGTCACCATAGAAGTCGGTCCTTGATTGTCCTTGTACTCATTGTACGAGCGTCACCATAGAAGTCGGTCCTTGATTGTCCTTGTACTCATTGTACGAGCGTCACCATAGAAGTCGGTCCTTGATTGTCCTTGTACTCATTGTACGAGCGTCACCATGGAAGTCGGTCCTTGATTGTCCTTGTACTCATTGTACGAGCGTCACCATAGAAGTCGGTCCTTGATTGTCCTTGTACTCATTGTACGAGAAGACTGTTTATGCTCTGCATGCCATCTGTTTTTAGACTTGTCAGGTACTGAGCTAATTATAGAATTCCTCATTCCATTCAGATTGTTAGCCTCTAATGAGCAAAGTTAAAGGGACTCGAGGCAATCGGAAAAGGACTGAATGGCCAGTTTAAATACTATGAAAACAATCATTGTTTATTTCAATGTCATATTACATTTGTATTCATTTGTACTCCATGTTTTGTCCTATTTCGGGGATATTTATGAAACCAACTATGTTTTGTTGTAAATCGTTAACTTCCCTATCCCGCCATCAACAGGTACATTTTACAACAGATGACCGTTTCTAAACCTACTGATGATGAGGTATATATATATATAACTTAATATTTTAAAAATCAAAACTCTGTAGACATAATATAAACTGCTTTAATCAGCCAGGATAAACCCCAAAACTGGAGCGTTAATTAAGAGTTACCAACTAATAACTCATAATTCATTTTACGCGTATTCAATCTTGGGTATTTCAAGAACCCGTGAATAAACTTACACTTTTAATTGGCACATACATATTATTATGTGATCTGAACACTTGGATAGTTTTGATAAACGGTTTTGTAGTGCAATTTTGCTGTTATTTGGCGGGTTACTTTCTTTAATATTGGCTCATCTGCTCATGTTAACCTTTGAGAAGTTAAACGATGTTTCATTTGAAATTACAGCTGAAAGCGATACACACTGCATTTGGATAAAATGTTTTAACTTTAATTACAAAAATCGCTGAATCGTGAGTTTCCAGAAATACAAATATTAATTAAAATGAAAGAGGAAGGTAGGCAAATACGTATTTAATTTGACACTGAAACGCATTAAATTTTACTTAAAATTAAAATTAGTTCTTACACTCATAAATAATTCGCCAAAAAATCCCTTTAAACCAACAGGTTGATCATCAGCATATTGCATGTCGATGGCAGAAGCGCGCAAAAACATACTACAAGAAAAAAATAGTCTCTAATTTATGTCGGCATAAAAACATATAAACAACGCAGTTATTATGCTGGCATAATTACGTGATAAATACGCTGACGTATATTGGCAGAACCATGCCACCATATGAAGCCTTTCCACACAAGTTACACAAATAACATTGAACATGTGGCCTTCTACGCTTGTGTTTTTGTATTCATATATACAGGATCATCATTGTGTTTGGTTATATCGCCTTTCGGTGCTGCCCAGTTTTTAGAGGATATAGCCTGGTGGGGATTTCTTTATGTACAACGTCGATCCCGTTTAATTTGGATAACAATAGGGTTAGCCGGATGTTTTGGTTTGCCGTAGAACGAACCTAGTTTAAACCCACAGAGGCCTTTCTGTCACTGACCGTTCCAAGGCGGTACCCCCTATTGTCAAACCCTTTTATGTTTCTTCCGTTCTGTTTTGTTGTTGTAATAATTTGTTTTGAATGCGTGTTTGTTTTGAATGTTCTCAGTCTAGATTATAAGAAATTTCCATGGGTATCCGGTGAAGATAGAGAATTTCAACCCGAGGTATAAGTGTTTTTATCGGAAATGAGGCTCTGCCGAGATTTTACAGGGGCTAGATTATAAGAATCGTTCATGGGTATCCGGTGAAGATAGGGAATTCCAACCCGAGGTATAAGTGTTTTTATCGGAACCGAGGCCGAGGTTCCGATTAAAACACTTATACCGAGGGCTGGAATTCTCTATCTGAACCGAATAACCATGATAGGTTCTTTTTCTTGCATATCAGAGACGCCGCCAGCTACTAATGTTTTGCATGTTTTCCTGCATACCGGATGTTGGCGCGCGTGAATTTCCATCTCATATTGCAATGTCGCATTGTCGGGTGTCGTACGACAATGCGACATTGTATCTTGCCCCAACCGGACACCGTTTGAAACTACACATGACTGCATAATTTTAACCTACTTCGTCCAGCTAGGTGTGGTTCTGTTTCTATTTGTTGTTTATTTATCAAAATTATGGTCACTTCTACCCGTGTATTTACTTATAGTCAATTTCAATTCTTTCCGCCAATACATTTGTATTTTTCTTTTTTAGTAAATACTACAGTAAAGTTTCTTTTCAATGTGAGGGACAGACATAGGGATGTTGAATCAACGGGTAGGGCCTCTTGTTAAGTTATTTGTCCCTGCAGCAGAAGACGTTTTCTAGGTTACGCCACTGAACTTGGACAAGTTCAAAACCAGTTGCATCAGACTAGACACATCAGAGTTATAGCCTTTGATTTATAAAAAAAACTGTTTTCCGGTAGGCCTTAAGACTATTCAAGCCAGTAGAGTGATACAGGCCCTCTTGTGCATCTTGTTCCCGGAATACTACTTAATACACGCCACTCTGTAACTGACATACTTTTAGACATGGAGGTCATCTTGAGTGACAGTTTGGCCATAAAACACAAATCTGTCTATCCATCAGCAATTTCATAAAATAATATTCTAGTCTAGATTTGAAACAGTTTAATGACAATTGATCACAATATATTTGGAATGGATTGACCCTCTAAGATTTTGGTAGGCCCAAGATCGCGAAGTTGGCTAAAACTATGTCAAATTTATGGAAATTTGATCGTGCAAATAGTCATACAGTCTTTCCTATCAAACCTTGCATTCTCAGTACTTTCAGTACTTTGATTTATCATATATGGCCAGTAATTATGTAGGGGAAATAACCCTGCAAATGATGTGGCAAATATCGCCGCCAGATGTCGCACCGTTTCACTTTGCAAATAATGAAATCAGTTTATGTCGAACGGATTGCGTTTGCATTGCACCGACTTTGTTTTCACCCGATCATTTTACTTAAAACCAGACTAAATGTGTTTGCGTTAAACTGATTCATATTGCATCATGCCGATTTACTTTGTTCTGTATCACTTCACATTTTTCGATGAATCGTTTAAGTTTTCATTGTACCAACTTGTATTTGATTGTAATGCATTAGTTTTTTTGTCAAATGGTTTGCCATTGCACTGAATGATTTCTATTTGCGTCGTATGGTTTGAAATTTTACAGCGTATCATTTCACTTCGAACCGTATCAATTCACTTTGTAACGAATGAACATAGTTTACACGTCGCATCGAATCAATATGTACGTCATCAAATGACTGCATGTTGAATTAAAGGGCCTGTCATTGAATGGTTTGTAAATATCCACATTTTGACGGTTATGGCTTCCCATATGCAATACCTGAATAGATTCATACTGCCAATTGTGGGGTCCTAGATAATTTAGTTCAAATGCTTCAGTTAGCTGATAGCACTGTTAACTGTTCATTCACTTTGGGTTTCTCCTCTTGCTTTTTTGCCTCTAAAATTGTCACAACATCATCTTTGGTAAGTGCGTGATGTTTTTCCATGTGGATCCAGTATGGCGTCTTCTGTATAAACCCATGTCCACACACTTGGCACTTATGTGGTTTTTCTCCAGTGTGTATTTTTTCGTGCCGCTTTAGGCTCGTTGAGCTGTTAAAACGTTTACCACAAGCTTCACACGAGAGTGATCCTGGGGTGTGTATCAAATTATGCCTATTCAGATGAGTCTTGCTCTTGAAGGCTTTGCCGCACGTGGTACACTTGTGGGGTCTCAACTTTAAGTGCACGCATTTGGTGTGCTTCAGTCTACATCCCACTGTTCTAAAAACCTTTGGGCAATGGAGGCACGTATACGGGTACTCTCCTGTGTGAATGAATCTATGTATCTTCAATGTATGCATCGAGTTGAACTGGCCGGCACATACCTCACACTGGAATGATCTGTACTCAGCGTGCCATTTCGTATGCAACTTCAGCTGTCTCTGTGTGCAAAACTTCTTGTCGCATTCCGTACAGGGTATGACAGCATTGCCTATAAATTAAAAAGGTCAGACACCGTTATTCTATTTTAGCGGTTTTGATTTATAACCACGTGATATTAACCGAGACCCGGATAAGCTTTGGTCATGGAGTATTATTTGTATGAATGTTATCACATTTGTACAAGTATTTTCTTTATCCTCATTTCATTTTGTTATCAATTGTGTATTTCCTCAAAAAAAAAGTTTTCGCAACAACTAACAGTTATGTCTACGTTCGCTTACAACATCCCACAGTAACCTACGAACGTTCCAGTGGACTTTATTTGAAATTTAACTGTTATATGTATTAATGATTTATTGCTATATGTATCAGTGATTTATTGTTATATGTATCAATGATTTATTGCTGGTAATGTACGCCGTATTCTTTCATTTTTTTTGCACGAAAGAAGCATAACTTTTACAGAATCACGGTTTAGCACGCATGGGCATCTGCAAACTATCGCGCATATAATGGCAAACTGACAATGACTGGCATATTGGTCGGCCCCAGATGTTTCTGAATGTTAAAACAAGTTCTATATTGTATAAGGCAACATAATAGCTTTACATTTACACCTGCAACACACAGACACACATGCAGATACCACTGCTGGTACTTTATACCATCAAACAGCTTCATTTACATATTTTAATCAATACAAGTAGATATAAAGACGACAATACAAGTAGATATAAAGACGACAATACAAGTAGATATAAAGACGAACAGGAAAAGTAGCATTTAAGAACCACAATCAACACGCACTGAAACTAACAATTACAAGATAAACTAGAACTATCACTGAAGGCGATGAATACCCCCGCTTAAATGGTAAGTCAAACTAAGGGTCATAATTCTGTAATAAATTAGGCAGTCAACAATGGGTGATGTAGAGGAACATAAGGTCACCAGCTGTTAAGTGTACATGAAGTTTGGGAACAACCCATTCAAAACTGTTTGAGGAATGCAAGTAATGAAAAATGAACACGTATTACGCGACACGACGGGACAAACATGTGTTACGGGACGCGACACGACAGGATGAGACGCGAGGTTACGGTCAACGTGATTCCCTTTGTGAAAGAGGGGGTATACTAAAAGGCAAGATATATGACATCGCAAACATAAAAGGATTGACAATAGAGCCACCACCTTGGAACCGTCGTCAAACCGTTTAAATCAGGTTCAAGGTGCATCTAACCTCTTACCCTATTGTCAACCTAATAAAACGTGACATCGTAAATAAAAGAATCCCCGCCAGACTATATCCCTTTACGAACTAGGCAGCATTAACCGGCAATATAAGTATAACACAACGATGATTATGTATATATGAATATAAAAACCCAAAAGCACAGAAAGTCACAAAGCAAGTACTCAGTGACTTGGCAGAAGCCATAGTAACAAAATACACCATTAAGGGCACGGCAAGAAACTAATACAACATTCAAAGTTTTACAGCCAACACAGACCAATACGATGGGCAAGACTATCAAGCAGTGCACAGAGTTTAAGCACATGTATCATTCGCCCCAGAAAGAAGAACCCTGCAAGTACTATGTTTACAAATAAACATAACAACAATTTTATATGTACTACTGGTGCCCGAGTGACACACAGTTTATTTGATGTTTAACATAATTCTCCAGCACATTTTAGGCTATTTATGTAAGTCTATTTTTCGTGGTAGAGGCAGGCCAACCACTTATTCCTGGGTAGAACTGATACTGTACACATTATAAGAATGACAGAAAGACTTGCGGAGAATCATGCAATATAAATAAACAAATTAAACATACAAGGCTATTGGTGCATGAAATGCCTGTGAGGAATTCTGCAAGTACTACATAACAACAAACCTGTATGCATTACTGGTACCCGAGCCCCAGACACCCTGCAAGTACTACATAACAACACACATGTATGCACTACTGGTGCCCGAGGGCCAGACACACTGCAAGTACTACATAACAATAAACCCGTATGCACTACTGGTACCCGAGCGCCAGACCCCCTGCAAGTACTACATAACAACAAACATGTATGCACTACTGGTGCCCGAGCGCCAGATACCCTGCAAGTACTACATAACAACAAACCTGTATGCACTACTGGTACCCGAGTGTCAGACACCCTGCAAGTATTACATAACAACAAACATGTATGCACTACTGGTGCCCGAGCGCCCTACACCCTGCAAGTACTACATAACAACAAACCTGTATGCACTACTGGTATCCGAGCGCCAGACACCCTGCAAGTACTACATAACAACAAACCCGTATGCACTACTGGTGCCCGAGCGCCAGTCACCCTGCAAGTACTACATAACAACAAACATGTTTGCACTACTGGTGCCCGAGCGCCAGATACCCTGCAAGGACTACATAACAACAAACCTGTATTCACTACTGGTGCCCGAGCGCCAGACACCCTGCAAGTACTACATAACAACAAACATGTATACACTACTGGTGCCCGAGCGCCAGACACCCTGCAAGTACTACATAACAACAAACATGTATGCACTACTGGTGCCCGAGCGCCAGACACCCTGCAAGTACTACATAACAACAAACCTGTAGGCACTACTGGTACCCGAGCGCCAGACACCCTGCAAGTACTTTATAACAACAAACATTTATGCACTACTTGTACCCGAGCGCCAGACAACCTGCAAGTGCTACATAACAAACATGTATGCACCACTGGTGGCCGAGCGCCAGACACCCTGTAAGTGCTACATAACAAACCCGTATGCACTACTGGTACCCGAGCGCCAGATACCCTGCAAGTACTACATAACAACAAAAATGTATGTACTACTGGTGCCCGAGCGCCAGACACCCTGCAAGTATTACATAACAACAAACCTGTATGCACTACTGGTACCCGAGCAGGGTTTGAAATTAACAAAACAAGAGCAATCATGAAAGTGACATTACGTTCCCTCAGTTGCATTCCACCAATGAAAATAATTTTATTTGTCATTAACAAGGTGCTCACCAATGTTTTGACTTTTTTTCGGTCACAAGTTTTAAAGATGTAAAATTCATTTTTTGTTATAAAGTTTAGTTGTCCGTAGGACAGGTTATCTGGGACAATTAACTTGTCCCCAGTAGAATCTACATGGCACAGGACAAGGGGACAACTGTTATTTTCAAACCCTGCCAAGTCAGGCACCGTGCAAGTACAAAAAAACAACAATCACGTGCAGGGTGTCTGGCGCTCGGGCACCAGTAGTGCATACAGGTTTGTTGTTTTGTTGTACTTGCAGGGTGTCTGGCGCTCGGGTACCAGTAGTGCATACAGGTTTGTTGTTATGTAGTACTTGCAGGGTGTCTTGCGCTCGGGAACCAGTAGTGCATACAGGCTATGTTTCCAGATAAATATAACAACAAACATACGTGCAGTACTAGTATTCTAATACTGGTGTTCTAGCATCAGAAAGTTTTGTTGTTGTTTTTCCTCAAATCAATATAACAAACCTATATGCACTGCTGTTATGTGGTCTTCGTAAGCCTTTTTGCCCTTTTTCTGCTCTACACCACAAATATAGCACACAATGCTCTTCACCGGATACTTCTTCTTAGGTTTCTGTTCTTTATCTAGATAGTCAATAAACCTAAATTACTAGATACACTTTAGGTGATGTATATTATATATAACATTTTAAAAGAATATTACATAATCATAATTATTATGTTTGTGAGATTTTAATGCTTTTCATAAATTTAAAGATTTCCCAAATCAAAGGTTATCACACAAAAGTTCCGTTTAAAGTTTTTGGATTTATTATAATTTGGGGCGGTGGTCGTTGTAAATAAGTAATAGATAGAGTCTGGTCTCAGCGATTTGGCTTATTTAAACACCGAGATGGGCATAACCAACAAGCTGAGACATACTCTATCTCTTTTTACTTTGTAACACTGTGACGTCAGAGTGACCGTACTCTAACTTATTATATCTGGTGTAGTTTTAGTCCGGTATAGCCACGCCCCTTTAGTTACCATAAATTAAACGATTTGATGCTTTGTGTTCATCAAAGGAAATGTTACCGAACATGCTACAATATTTCACTAAACTTGCCTTTGCTTTCTTCACTGCAGGCTTTTTCAATACATTTTTCTTCTTTTTCTTTTATTTTGTTTTTATATTTGCCAAGTTCTTTATTCCGCCGATCATTTTCTATCCTTTTCATCTTTCTTCTCTCCTTTCTTGCATTCCTTTCCAATTCTTCCCAGTTTTCATCATCGCTATGCCAAAATGCCGATCGTTTTTTCTTGTAAGTCCTCATTTTCAATGTTGTATTCTTTACTGTTTTTTTGGTTGCATTTGCATCTTTACAATTGTCAACATCCAAAAGACAATTGATGTCGTTATCCAAAACTGCAGCCTGTGTTTTCTTATATCCGTCTTTTTCGGTTTTAATTTTCTTTGACTTCCTGGATGTATTAGAAGATGTATCTTCCCAATCAGAATCATCATCATCATCAATAACATATTCATCGTTGCTATCCGAACTTGCAGTCTGTTTTCCTTTATAGCTTACTGTTGTAGTTGCCCTTTTTCTCAAATCTATAACGTTAATAGTATGCGTATCGTCATCTTTGTTCGTTACCTTTTTATTGTAAGATTCATTATTTATTGTTTCTTTTATATCAAATATAGTATTTGCCTTATTTTCATTTACAGTATTGCTAAGATCATTATTAATTGTTTCTGTTTTCATGTTGTTATCAAGGGATTCTTCTTTAAGCAAATCTTCATTCTCAAATAGTTGCTCATCCTCGACATCATCATCAAAATCATCCGCTACATCCTCAAAACTAGTCCTGTACTCTTCATCTGGCTCTGCTTTTATACATTTTTTATCATCTTCAGCACTATTATGTTTGTTTATATTTACGTCTATATTCCTTATTGGGTTTGATTCTGTATTAGTCATACCCTCTCTTTCCGGTTCTCGTTTTAGCTTATCATCTTCAACACCATCCTGCTGATCATAACGTACTAAAGCATCACGTGCTTTCATATCATTTACTGGGTCTGATTCTGGTTTCCTAAATCTGATTTTTTGTATCCCGTCGAGCAGTTCTTTATTTACTGTGCACGTTTTTCTAACTTTGACTTTTGGTATCCCCATAGGCAGTTCTTTTTGTACTTTGTCTGATTCTGTGTTGTTACCTTTGAATTCTGGTATCCTGTCAAGCAGTACTCTACAACTCCTCAGTCTATGTGTATACATGTTTTTGTCATTAGCTTCATCTTTTAATTTTGCATTGACAATGTGTTCATCCTTGTCTTTTACCACACATGTATGCATATTTGCATCATCAGGGTTTGCATTTGTTCCATCTCTACAGCTATCTATCTCCTGACCCGCTAATCTTGTTCGAGTCCTCAAAGTCGATCTAGATTCTACAGTAGGTGTTTCTTCTTTCAAAATGAAACTGCCCATTTTTTTCAACTGTCGTATTATAAATCGTCTCTCTTTCCCTCGCACTGTCTGTGTGGAGTTACACTGTGTGTCATATTTGGGGTAGGCAGTTCGTAGCAAGTGATCGTAATGATAGGACCCTCCAGCCTCGTGCTTCATCAGGTGTTCGTGAAGACCACAAATGGCTGGGAAATGGTTTCCACAACATCCACAGACGTACGTTAGTGCAGTGTTAGTCACCTCTGTTGTATTGGTGTTTTGACCTGCCATGTCCGTGATATTAATGCTGCTCGACTCAACAGACGCACATACATGACGTTCATTCATGACGTCTGTAGTGTAGAATCTTTGAAATATTCCTTTCTTGGTTCGTTCAACTGCTGCTATGTGGATGTGCTATGGAAACCCTGTATATGCTGTTTTAAGATGTACATTCTCTCTGTCTGTGTCCACCAACATCTATCTGAAATGTACACTTGTAATGTACAAGTTGCTTGTTTTTTAAACTTATATACTTATTAATCTTACTGTCCCCTTCAAAATAACACAAACAAGCATCGACAGCAGTGTCATAAATTCAGTTATAGTGCATCTCCATTTAAAAATAACACAAGCATCGACAGCAGTGTCATTAATTCAGTTATAGTGCATATACATAAGTTGTTTATTTCTACCAACCTTTTCACACACACATTTTCATCTCAGTATGAGGAAAAATGTACTGTACGATGTGAAGTTGTTACGGCATTAGCGGATAATTCTGAATTTAGAAACAGACTAGTAGAATATGTTTGTAGTTGCATTATGACACGTTTCTTTTAATGTCGGAAATCTTGCCGCTGATCAGCCCACTTGACAGTGATTGATCATCACACGTTTTATGATCACAAAACGTGATAATCCAATCAACATCAATCAGTATTGCGACTACGTGCATCACTGTGCAGTAAATTACCAAAAAGCAATCAGTATTGCGACTACGTGCATGTTAATTATAGGATCACTGTGCAGTAAATTACCAAAAAGCTTTACGATGGCGGATGTACTTTATTTTTTTTACTACAAACATATAACATTTAGTTTGTTTCTAAATTAATATTTTATTTTATTATAATGCTATACATATGGATGTTACGAGTCCTTTTCGTAGGCGATAACTCCTATTCGTAAGGTGTTACAGAGAGTCAAAACACATAAGTATTAAAAAAAAAACTTTTAAAAGGTTTGATAACATTTGTTTGTTCACTACAAACATATTCTTCTACTCTGTTTCTAATTTATAATTATTTTTCATATAAAGCTATGCATATGATTGTTACGAGTCCTTTTCACAGGCGATAGCCTCTTTGCGTAAGGTGTTACAGAGAGTCAAAACACATAAGTTTAAAAAAAAAAAAAAGAAGTTCGATTACATTTATTTGTTCACTACAAATGTATTCTACTAGTCTGTTTTTAAATTCATAATTATTTTTAATATATAAAGCTATACATGTATATTGCTTTCATGAGTCCTTTTTGTAGATCACATCTTCTTTTCGCGAAAAGGACTCCTTCAGGCCTACCCTTCCTTACGCAAACTGTATTTTCCCAGACACACCTATAAACATCCTATATATGACCATTTATGTATGAGAGTTATTCAGAGTAAAACATGTTTTTAAACAATTTCTATGACAAAATCAGCTCATCAAACCAGAGTTGTATATACTATAGGCATATAGTATAAAAATAGCATGCTTTAAATTCCGAAGTGATGTTGATCACCTTAGTGGCATCGGCAGACGTATCAGGGGAATGTAAAACTTGAATGTTGGACGTCGACACATAAGCTACTGACGGAAGAACAAGGGTAACATTAATTTACATAGAGAGAAATATCAACATATTACACGGTAGAAACATTATAACCACATTCGCAAATGTGTACTGTAGGGTAATAAGTTACCCTCCCCCACCCCACCCCACCCTCCCCTTATCGACAGGCAGGAGGACAGGTAACAAGCGTTCTAGTCTTCATAATGTATCTGCAAGTTTGAAAAGCCAAAACTGCAGTTATCCGCCACTTTAATTTCAACTTTAACTGGTTAGCATTTGGCCAATATATAAATCTTTCGGTCAACGAATTTTGTGTCAACAAACTTACAGTAGATTTACAAACTACAACACACCTGATATGTTATAGATAATTAAATAAACGATTTCTTTAAATTATCAGCATACCTCATGGATAGAGGCATATTAATGACTTGCAATAAGTATTGATATATAACCTACACTTACCTTGTTTACAAG
>JAWPHD010026449.1:0-13021 GCA_037043455.1 Cyrtodaria siliqua | reverse complement strand
AAGATTTGTTTTCAACAAATAACAGGGGGAAAAAAATAAAAAATAAATTATTTTTTTTCTAATTCTCAACAGGGATACAGCCACCTGTGCCTATACTCACAACATTAAGAATTATGGAGGTCTATTCAATAATAGAAGCTAAAATGACAAGCGAGTGGAAACATAAATGGTCAAACCCATCACTCAAAGAATTAAGATGAACCCTCATATCTCACCAAAAGTAATACGATATAGCGAAGAGAGACGCATGGATATAGCGTATACCAGACTAAGACTAGGCCACAGCCAAATGGTCAATTATGATCGAATTAAAATTCAGACAAATGAAAGCACTGAACCATGCGGTCAAACGGGATCATTTGACCATATATTCTTTGAGCACTCGGGTCTATGCCCATTATATTTAAGTCAACGCAAAACACTCAAAACAGAACTCTTAAAGTTAGGAGTAAAGATAGTTGATCAAAAAGCCCTATTATTCCCGGAAAAACAGTATGAATTAGAAACGCGTAATGAGGTATTCAAGTTCCTCAGAACAATAAGATTATTATATAAAATATAGAATCGAAAAATGCTCTGTTATCGCTATATAGGCTACATTTTTTTCGCTATGTAGATAAGACACCTCTAGATACGCATTGCCAAACCCACTTACACAGAAAGCGAGTCTCTCCATTGTCACAAATGCAGCATACGGATGTATACTGCAGGCAATGGGGCACGTAAGTGTACTCCCCCACCGGAGAAAGACTAAAAGGGTGAAGTAATGTGGCAACATAGGCGCGATGTATACGCTGATATGTATGTGTAAGTGTATGTATGGATATATATGTAAGTAGAAGTAGATATATGTGTACATTGTGTATATATATATATGTATATTCTCTATGTAAATAAGGCACCACTAGATACAGACACATCACGCTGTGCAACCACATTGTCAAATCCACGCCTAACTGAGAAGGAACTCCACCTACACAGCAGGTGGGTCTCTCCATTGTTAAAAAGCAGCATACGGATGTATACTACAGGCAATGGGGCATGAAAGTGTACTCCCCCATGGGAGAAAGACTACAAGGGTGAAGCAAAGTGGCAACAGAGGCAAGGTGTATAGGGAGATATGCATGAGTGCAAGTGTTAGTATATGTGGGGACACCGATAGGGTATATGGGTATATGTAGAATATGCAATCATTAATGCGTATGGCATGTCGGTTCATCTATGACCCCCAACCCCGGAACTGATATGCAGCACTTAACCGGCAAGTTAAACACCCAGGTATGGTTAGGTCCATTCGTCCTATTGCTAAGACCTAGCAAGTTGCAAACACTGGTTGACTCTTGGTGCTTCATCAGCACATGGATGGTATCTGTGGTACAATGATAACGGATGGGCACAAGTGGTATGCTTTGTTCAAAACTCGGGTGGCGCTGCGCGAGTCCCCCCGCGATCCTGCAGCTTGAGTGATGACTTTGGGATCGTTGTCAGTAAGTTTGAGTACGGGCCTATTAAACTCGCTTAGATTTATGATAGGACCAGCCATATCTGGGTACTTAAGTTAGTATGATAGTACTTTAATGAAAAGATATTAGCACATTTTAGGCTATATATGGCACTTGATTTATAGGCAATAGGTATGTATAGGTAAGCATATGTGAGTATGAATAAGTGACACCATAGTATATATAGACAACTAGTATGTAAACAAAAACACCCGCGCAACTCTACAGTCAATGTAAAAATATGCGATGTAAACTCTAAAAATGACCAGCAACAGTACCTTTTAGGCCATAAGTATATGACCGGCGCAACTCTGATCGTTTTAAAATTATGCGAGGCAAATACAAAAATCTCGATAAACGGCAAGCAACAGCACTTTTTAGGCCATATTTATCAAAAATACCAGTATCCTTGCTGTTAAGAACCCAACGCGTAAAAATAAAACAATCAAAAGCAATGGATAAGACATCTTCATATAGTAAGGTATAGTAGTAGTACGCCGCGTAAGATATCAAAAACATCCTTACACGGCGATAACAGCAGTGTTAAAGGGTAGTGCCCAATTCCAGTCGTTGTTCCACTGAAATTTCTAAATAAGTGGTGGACTGTTATTTAGGGCACAAACCCATTAGTACTCTACAAAGGTACTAGCACAGTTTAGGCCACTTATGGCTGTCAATTTTTGAGTAACAAGTATAAAAGGATCAGTAACTATTAAGCAAGTCATTATAACAGTTAAAGGGACACATGGCAATCTTGATTTTTTAAAAACTAGCGGCATCCCGTTAGTTTTTCTACATAATTTGCATTTGTTCAATCATTAATGTTAATTATAAGAATTGTATTGAGTCATTTGTTTTTGCATATTATTAATTTTTGATATTACTGGTATTGCACCAATAATATATTAAAACTAGTATAATAAGTAGTAAAATTGGATTTATTTAAATGTAACCAGGGTAAAAGTAACAAGAGGTCAATGACCTTGAAGCTCTACTGATTGATTTTGATTTCAGGAAGTAGTCGCTACATACTTGTTTTTTGAAAATCTATTTTTAGCCGTGGCGGCCATCTTGAATTTCCGGCCGACCTGAAATTTTGCTAGGATCAATTAGACATCAAGAGCAACGTTGTTTTGAAGTTTCATGAAAATCCGTCAAGTAGTTTCAGAGGAGTAGTCGCTACAAGTTTTCATTATATAACTCTATGTAAACAAAGATGGCCACTAGCAGCCATGTTTAACGTCGAATCAAAACGATTTTCGACAAGGACTAACATCATGTCATACTGATCATTTTAGAAAAAGTCCCATATCAATATCTCTTATAGTTTTCAAGAAGTAGTCGCTACAAACTTATTTATTTTAAATCTATTTTTAGATGTGGCGGCCATCTTGAAATTCCGGCCGACCTGAAATTTTTCTAGGATCAACAAGACATCAAGAGCAACATCCCTGTGAAGTTTCATGAACAACTGTCAAGTAGTTTCAGAGGAGTAGTCGCTACAAGTTTTTACTATATAACTGTATGTAACCAAAGATGGCCACTGGCAGCCATGTTTAACGTTGAATCAAAATAATTTTCAACAAGGATCAACATCATGTCATGCTGATCATTTTAGAAAAAGTCCCATATCAATATCACTTATAGTTTTCAAGAAGTAGTCGCTACAAACTTATTTTTTTAAAATCTATTTTTAGCTGTGATGGCCATTTTGAATTTCTGGCAGATCTGAAATTTTGCTAGGATCAATAAGACATCAAGAGCAACATTCCTGTAAAGTATCATGAAAATCCGCCAAGTAGTTTCAGAGGAGTAGTCGCTACAAGTTTTTACTATATAACTCTATGTAAACAAAGATGGCCACTGGCAGCCATGTTTAACGTCGAATCAAAACGATTTTCGACAAGGACCAACATCATGTCATGCTGATCATTTTAGAAAAAGTCCCATATCAATATCACTTATAGTTTTCAAGAAGTAGTCGCTACAAACTTGTATTTTAAAAATATATTTTTAGCTTTGGCGGCCATCTTGGATTTCACATCAACATGAATTTTTGCTAGGATCAACTAGACTTTATGGGCAACATTTCTGTAAAGTTTCATGAATATCCATCCAGTAGTTTCAGAGGAGGAGTCGCTACAAATAAAAGTTTACGGACAGACGGACAGACGGACAGACGGACGACGGACGCCGCACCACGGCATAAGCTCTGCTGATCTCTGATCAGTCGAGCTAAAAATGATACTGGATATATAAACCGAGACACTCATTTCAAATACTTCAAGATTTCCATGTGTCCCTTTAAAGCCATTTAAACAAAAATAATTTTTGATTTAAAAAAAAAAGGGATGTGACCACTTACAGTAATTACGTTGTGATAACTCATATTCTTGTACAAATTAATGATAAAATATAGGAACAGTTAATACGGCACATACCCATTTAGGACTAAGGAACGCCTCCTTACGGTCCCTTTCATCACCAACCTGTGACTGATACACCACAGGGGCAGTCTTGACTGGACACCATTATCAACCATAATTGTTCTTTTCCTCCCCGCGGTAGCCTAGACACCGTGTGATCCTCGGATCTCAGGGTTACTCAGGGTTAATCAGTGAAATCAGTGATGAATACTATTTTTAATGTAGATCTACTCTAATAAGTCGGATACAACAGTTGTATCAACGGATTAGTATTTGCTGCCTTGAAATGGAATGATAGGATAGATATCCCCTGCATAGGGGCTATGAAATCTTTTAATACTACATCATGGTACTTGCATACCCTCTCATGCAGATATTACAGGTACTGGTATATACAATTATACATAATAAATAAATAATGTATATACAAAAGATGTATGGCAACAACACAATACACACGGTGAACTTTGGCATATATAAAAGTAAACACTATGTTACTATTGTAATAGTGTACATGTGTATGGGAACTATGAATGAATAATGAACCAGTTAATGTACTATAACAGACTGTAAATAAATATATTTGTTCTAACTTTGTTGTTAAAACAGAATGGGATGTATAATTAATTAATGATATGGTAAATGCAAATGACATCATACCATACAGAGAGGAAGATGCTTTAAGCAAGTATTAATGGTTTTCAGAAGTTTTCAGAAGAAGTTCATATATATGTTAATACTGTGTCAACATATTTAACTGCATCTAGCAAGATTTTCAAGGGATATACATGTAAATGTATGTATATGTTAAGTGAGATAGGATGGACAATTTCAAATAGGTTAATGTTCAAAGTTAAGTCACGAGACGTACATGACCAACAACATTTAGTAAATAAGTTCAAAAACTAAAGTAATACTGTATGAAATCATGAGGAAAATAGGAGTAAATATGATGATACTAGAGTAAACGTACATGTGCACACATAGATGGGTAGTTGATAAAAATGAATATACCAGTAGTGTAATTTAAAAAAATTAAAATGTGTGGATCAAGATTTAATTATAAATTAAATTACATGTACCATATTTATAGATGAAGAAATATGACTAATACAGGTAACTGTTATGGTGACATTTAAAATAAGAAAAATGCATACAATTGTGGTTAACAGGCATAGACATGCAATGCATGTTATAATGGAAACAATAGTGGTGTAATGTGGAAAATAAGTGAAATGGTGTGAAATACATGCAGGGTATTTGACATGATTTAGCCTATGTATATGATAATATATATGAACTTATATGTAGTATTAAGAATAAATGATAATGTGAAAAGCATAATTGTCATGATTTATGTACAATGTACAGTTTATGTACAATGTACAGGTTAATATGACAAATAAATGGTATGAACCGTCATGAAACAAATGAGTGAATGGCATAAATTGTCATAATTATTTATTTATTTTAAAAATTTACACACGCATGTATATGTATTTATCGGTGGAAAAATATGTGGTATTGTGTCTAAAGCGCCAAATATATGCGAAATGATTAAATTTCATGATTGCCAAGTAAGAGAAATCGCTCGCATGGACACCCAGGGGAAAGACAGTGAAGCACTGGGAAATGGGGTGAAAACTCCCAAGAAATCCGTAAAAGTTGAAGAGAAATTGCTCGCATGGAAACTGGTGCCTGCACCACCCTGGAAACTGGAAAAGCCAGTAAAAACTGGGAAATGCTGGGAAAGCCAGTGACGCCAGGAAAAACTAAAAATGCCAGTGAATATGGGGAAATCCGGAAGGCTAAGATAATGCTGACTCTCGGATTCTCGGGAGGAACATTTCCCGCGCTTAATGTCGGTGAAGCGAGCATGTGCGCAGGTGACATGCGGTTGTTTAATTTAGGTTAAGTGATGTGACAAATAAGTATAAACTATCGGTATGTCATGTAACAAGTAAGTGAAATACTTACATGTCGTCGGGTACACTCTCTATTATACTAAGAGGTGAGTTTTAACAAATTTCTGAAAAGATTTTCCGAACATACTATCAGAAAATAACTGATACAACTTGAACTCTTACTGAGTTATGTAAAGGACTTAAAATTACATAGTGCAGATTTGATAACGGGAAAAAACTTCAGTGATGAACTGATATAACAAGTTGTACTCTATAATATCATAGAGTTTTATATGCAAGATTACATTGTGTACATAACATGGTAGATGTATATATATATATACAGTTGATCAACATATAGGAACGTAAGCCGCAATATTCAGTGATGTTAAATAATGACTGTGTGAAGCTCTAAAATCTCGTGGAAACCTAAGTATCACCTGGTTTGATAAAATTGCATAATTAATCGGGACGTGATAAAGATTGATTATAATTTTATCAAACCGGTGATTACTTAGGGTTTACACGCCCACCCAATTACTAGTTATATATATATATATATATATATATATATATATATAATTGTTGCAATTTACCCACCTTTATTCAACACAGTCATTATTAATTCTCTAAAGAATGACCTTGACCTTCACGCATCGTTCTCTCGTGTAAACCCTAAGTAATTACCGGTCTGATAAAATTATAATCAATCTGCATCAAGTCTCGATTAATTATACAATTATAATATATTGTAGGAAGGAGATACCATAGAAACATGTAACATATTACTCATTGTTTTGGTGCAGGACGACTCGCAAGCTCGCTGTCCTTTGCCAAAACAACTCGTTCCAAGTAATATTTAGCCATACAAATTCAATAACCTTCTTATTGTATACTTTCATATTGTTTTCGATCAATGTTAATTGTATGACTATTACTTTTCATTGTATTTGTGTTATTTTATAGCTTTTGATGGAATTCCTATCTTGTCATTCATTTTCATTTTGTGTGGATGATTATTTTGCGCGAAAACGACGGCGACGTCGAATGACGTCATTAAAACATCAAGCGCTTTTCTAAAGTTTGTTTACCATTCGATAACATTAAAAACAGTGGGTGGGTGACCATTTCAATTATTTTATCAATTTCTGCCATAAAAGGTTGGGAAAAAATGCGTATTTTTTTGTTGACACTATAGGAAGGATTCCGTTAGTTTTATTTGAAAGTAGTTCTTTATTTCTATTTCGCGGCTCTTAGCAAACTCGAGAAAAAGTGCCGGTGCAATATCAATGTGTGCAATATCGTAGAATATTGCACACTTAGCTCAATGCAAACTAAACGGGACAATATGAAAGTATACAATAAAATTACATATTCAGCTGTATAAACAATAACATCATGTTTTACTCTAAAAAGACTTATTTCATCAAATGAATTGAATATTAAAGTGTTGAAGTGTGTGGTTTTTAATAAAGTTAACAAAATTTTACAACATCCTAAAGCTGTTTTTGTTTTTTCAATGAACTTAAAACCCTGTTAAGAAACAATGAGCCATGCAATGTTGACCAAGTTGATTTTTGAATTGTAGAACAATGCACAGGCCATCTGCACAATAGGCAATAATAACAGAAAATATTTCATATTTCAGACAAGATAAAAAGTGGAAAATGCAGGAGAAATATAAGCACAGATCCAGATCTAAAGAACTAAACAGATGTTTTGATTCAAGTGAATTTATTGAAGAGGCAAGAAGCTCGATATAGAAACATGCAAAAAAAGAGATGTATTAATTAATCTTGGCAAGATTATGATGATCCCTGATAAAGGCGGCTATACGGTTATCATGGGTAGTACAGCTGAAGGTACAAGTTTGCTATTACCTGACTCAGATGTGGATATACTTGCATATCAAGACTCCATCGAGGCAGACCCCGGAAAATGCAAGGACCATAAGTCCTCCAATAACCCATATGCTTGCATGGTAAAGAATAAAACAACTGCCATAGGCTATACTAAACTACAGGTTTACCTTAATGGAGAGCCTGCAAAAAATAAACCATGGCTGAAAAGGTACTATAGTTCAGGCAACGCTTTAGCAGAAGACAACAATTATAACTTGTTTATCAGAAACACACATAAAATACCAGCAGAAGATCTAAAACATGGCCCAGCTCTTAGAGGAAAAGATATGGTAGGAAACGTTCCTGTAGACTACGTACATGCTTACGCGTGTAAAGATTTGCCAGAAGAAGTAACTCTGGTGTTTCAACGTAAGCGCCCTTATGGCTGGCCCTCTCCAGTGACTTGTGAACTTTTTAAAAAGTTGGGATGTTTTGTTGTAGGAGTAGGACATTTAAAAAGCTCAGAGAAAGATTTAGAGTGGAGGATATCCTTTTCATATCAGGAAAGACATCTCATGCTAAACTTAAACCCAAACACAGTACAGATGTTACATACTTCTGAAGCTAATCAAAAAAGTATATTTGAAAGAATTTTGTGATTCAGATTTCATTAGTTCCTACCATTGCAAAACAGCACTGTTCTACACTATTGAGAACAACAGCCAAACAATTTGGAGACCAGATAATCTATCAGTTTGTTTATTTTTATGTCTTCAGCAATTGTATAAATGGATAGTGGAGAAAAACTGTCCAAATTATTTCATTCCAGAGGAAAATATGTTTGAGACAAAACAGAGTGATGAACAATAAGCTCAGAATGTAAAATTGGCCTTAGATACTTTTTTCTCTTCATATTATGATAAGTTAGCAGGCTTGATACAACTGCTTTATCACTATGGTTGTTTCAATGTTAAAGCTCAGGTAATGGAAACAAACGCAAGATATATGAGACTTCATTTGACTGATACGGCCAGATATGTGAGTCACATTAAGCCTTTATCTAACATTAAAAAGGTTATCTTTTACCTAGAAAAAGTTATGAAGCATATGGAAATTATAAGTAAAGTTTTACAAAGAAAGGACCAAGTTACAACCTTCCAACCATTTACAGAGAACACCCTGTTCTTACTTATGAACAACCAACTACTTGTTCAAGATGAGAGCAACATTGACATTCTGTGTTCCAATAAGAATATAATTCTAGAAATGTTTAAGCATGTGAAACAGCACATACGTAGTAAAATTGCTTGTTTGTTTCTGGCTAACTTTCTTCAAGATACTGGTAATGAACTATGGAATTTGCTTGAAGGAATGAAATATGAAAAAGAAGCACTTAAAGTTGATGCTTGCCAGTATTATATGAAAAAGGCAAGTTTTTTTTTTAAGAACGGTCAATATTGCTTGTGCAGTGAAACCTTAACAAAATCCATGATTATGGTTCAGCCCATTCCACCGCTGTGCAACTGTCCTAATGGCAGAAAAATGACCAACGATTATCAAGAAAATGTTTATGAAGAAAGGCTACAAAATGGGTTGAAAACTACTCTGACCTCTGATATGAATGCAGAAGAGTTGCTATACAAAATTCCCACTTGTCTTATATTTGACAGTTTCGAAATGAATATGGTTCCCATACCTCTTACTTTTGAGGGGTACCGGTCATTTGGAGTACCTGGAACCACTGTGCCTATCCTTTAGAGACAGCTGGTATAACTGGGTAGTGACTGATCCAAGTGTTTACTTGTGGTTTCTGCAGTACAAAAATTATCAATTGCTTAATGTTGTAGCAGGGAACCATGCCTTGCAAAAGCTGAAAGATATCATATTAGACGGTTTACTGTGTGATACAGTAGTTCATCTTGAGACGGCACTAAATGCACTGGGGCACATTTATGTCACCAAGGGGTGGTACAGGGTGGCTCTACATTGCTTCAAGCAATCTTGGGTAATAAGGCCTCGATTATACTGCTAAATGGCATGTAATGTTCATGCAATTTGCTGAAAAGTACATATGAGATGGCAGGAATTTATGATTTGGTTAATTAACAAAATACTTTGCTTTGGACTGACAATACTGACAATTTGTTAACAATACATTATAATACGAAATAGATTTGTTTGTTCGAATGGTTCCTTACATCATTTTTGGCACATGTTAGGCCATATATGACATCAATTTGTTTGTAGTAGAGGCAGACCACCCAATTTTTCTTAGTTAGAACCAGTTGTGTATACCTCCCACCATCCTTAAGAATCAACAAATATGAAATAGAAGTTCTTCAATGGTACTGAAATGTTCCGGGAAAAACTTTGTTCAAAGAGACTATCAGTTTATAAATTGTCTTTAGGCAATAGAAGAACTTGTGAGAAAGTGTTGATTCTTCTGAATGGCGAGAAGTATACAGTACTGGTTCAACCCAGGAACAAGAGGCCCAAGAGGGCCTGTATTGCTCTCCTGGCTTTATGGTGTCCATGGTGGTGGTTTGGTGGGATTTGGGGGGTGGGGGCTGGGGGGAAGAGTGGGGTAGGGGGGATAGAAGGATTTTGTGTCAGATATGGCAGGCTATATGGTTCCATGGTGGTGGTTGGGTGGAATTTGTTGGGGGGGTGGGGGGGTGGGGGGGGGGGGGTTGTGTGTCAGATATGGCAGTATCAATCTAGTATTTTTATAAAGTGTCTTCAATTTCCAAGATATAGGGGGAGGAATGTATTTGGCTCAAGTTTGGATAGCTTTAAAAGAAATCAAACTTTCGTTAATATAAACACTTAAACCAAGTTTGACATGTGACACAGGGGTGGGGCCAAATTTGACCCCAGGGTCAACCATTTGAACAAACTTGGTACAGGACAATAAGCTGATGGTAAATCCAAAATATTAAATCTTCAGCTCTTATAGTTTCAAAGAAGAAGATTTCTAAGTTGTTCCCTATATATTGGTCTATGTAAAATGGTGACCTCTGATGTTGGGCCAAATTTGAATCCCAGGGTCACTATTTGAACAAACTTGGTAAAGGATCCATCAGTTGATAAAAAATAAAAAATATTAAACCTTTAGCTCTTGTTAAGTTTCAGAGAAGAAGATTTGTGAAGTACTTCCATATAACTCTATGTAAAACTGATCCAACAAGGGCCCCTAAGCTACCAATTTAAGAAAAATTGAACCCATGAACCAAAATTTCTTGTGGCGTTCCTGGTCCGATATAGCTGATTTTCAAACTCGTCTGGGCTTTCACCAATATTAACAATCTGGTAAAGTTTGGTAAAGATCGGATGAAAAATGAAGTCCCTATCGTCTTAACGAGGCAACAGTTAACAATGGACGTCAGACAACTCGCCATCCCACAAGTTCTACTGGCCGAATAAAAAATATAAAAAAACTGAACCTATGAAACAAGGTTTCTTATGAAATATTTTCTTTTAAAAAATGCCTCCAGTGAGATATGAACCCACGACACCTGGGGTTTCCAGTGTACATTACCAAATATTGAAAAAGGGACATAACTCCGGTGTTACTGGTTGGATCTGGCTGGTTTTCAAACACGTCTGAGCTTTCATTGATATCAACAATCTGGCCAAGTTGGGAAAGATCGAATACAAAGTGAAGGTGCTATTGTGTTCACAAGGCCGAACATGGCATTTTTTAATAATTCAAGGGCACATAACTCTGGTGTACCTGGTCCGATATAGCTGATTTTGAACTTGTCCGAGCTTTCATTGATATTAACTAGAATTATCACTGGAAGTGATTAATACCCCCACAATACTGCCTTGTCACATAAACATGGCAACCACAAGAAAACAATGGTAGGGCCAAAGTTATTACAACATAAGAAATCCGGCCCTCTCGCTACAAATATTCATACAATTTAGACAATGGCAATCAAATTATTTAAACTACAAAATATGAAATAAACAGGAAAAAAAAAACAATGAGAGAGAGAGAGAGGGGGGGAGAGGAGAGAAGAGGAGAGTTTTCAATATTGTTAGGATCAGGGAAGAAGACTAACAAAAATTTGCATGTTACACCTTTCAAGTCAAAGATGTATAAGTCTTATAAAAAGAAACATAGTCATGAAGAGAATGCATTATAAATTGTTTAAATTTAATACAAACCCAAAATAGCAGGTTCCTCAGAGTTGACTGTAGCATTTATTTGGCAAATTCTAAGTTGAAAAGGGGCCATAACTCCATCAAAAATTGGTGGTTTGTAACCAAAGTCGAACTTGACTTTTTTTTGGGGCAAATTCTAAGAGGAAAAGGGGCCATAACTCCGTCAAAAATTGGTGGTTTGTAACCAAAGTCGAACTTGACCTGTATTTTATGGTCTTAAACCCGTGTACCAAAAAATATTTAAATCCGTCGACCCTTTCATGAGTTATCATCCGGAAACCATTTTTTCGGTAAATCTAAGTTGAAAAGGGGCCAGAACTCCGTAAAAATTGGTGGTTTGTAACCAAAGTCAACCTTGACCTGTATTTTATGGTCTTATACCAGTGTACCATAAATTATTTAAATATGTCGACCCTTTCATGAGTTATCGTCCGGAAACTAACAGACTGACCGATGGACAGACAGACAGACCGACAAGCTCACTCCTATATACCCCCCCCCCACCCCCACCCCCCGCCCCCCACACACACAAACGAATATATAATCTGTTTAAAATTTGGAAAAGATCGGATGAAAAATGAAGGCCCTATCGTCTTAACGAGGCAGCAGAGCTAGAAATGGGGTGGTCTGCCTCTACTACAAAACAAGAATGCCAGGATGGCCCTAGATCACCCACCTGGTAATCATGGGCAATAAGTCTGGTGTGTCTAGTCTGACATGGGTATTTTTTAATTGTCCCACTTTCTTCTATGGATGAGATTTCATAACAAGAAGTCAATTACCTTGAAGCTCTACTGTTTTTGCTAGCTAGATCAGCATTCCTGTGAAGTTTCATGAAAAGCTGTCAAGCAGTTTCAGAGGAGTAGTCGCTATAAGTTTGTACTATATAACTCTATGTAAACAAAGATGGGGCAGCCATGTTTAGGGCCAAAAATAAAATTATGTTTGTTTCCCCTTCCCGACCGACCCACCGAAATTGCCGCGACCCGAATTATTTTTTCGACACTGGCGAATATTTTTTTTTTTTTTTTTTTTTACTACTTTATTTATGTGTGGTTCTTATTGAGAACTGCTATTTTAAAGTACAATAGTACTGTAAGACAAATCGGGTAGGTACCGAATGTATTGTCTTTTAATGAGCATGCAGCACGATGTTCAGACACGACTGGGTTGGTATC
>JAWPHD010026448.1:0-13029 GCA_037043455.1 Cyrtodaria siliqua | reverse complement strand
GAATATATATGCGTAAAAACTGAATATATATGCGTAAGAACGGAATATATGTGCGTAAGAACGGAATATATATGCGTAAGAACTGAATATATATGCGTAAGAACTGAATATATATGTGTAAGAACTGAATATATATGTGTAAGAACTGAATATATATGTGTAAGAACTCAATATATATGTGTAAGAACTGAATATATATGTGTAAGAACTGAATATATATGTGTAAGAACGGAGTATATATGCGTAAGAACTGAATATATGCGTAAGAACTGAATATATGCGTAAAAACGGAATATATATGCGTAAGAACGGAATATAGATGCGTTAGAACGGAATATATATGTGTAAGAACTGAATATATATGTGTAAGAACTGAATATATATGTGTAAGAACTGAATATATATGCGGAAGAACGGAATATATATGCCTAAGAACTGAATATATATGCGTAAGAACGGAATATATATGCGTAAGAACGGAATATCTATGCGTAAGAACTGAATATATATGTATAAGAACTGAATATATATGTGTAAGAACTGAATATATATGTGTAGGAACTGAATATATATGCGTAAGAACGGAATATATATGTGTAAGAACTGAATATATATGTGTAAGAACTGAATATATATGTGTAAGAACTGAATATATATGCGTAAGAACTGAATATATATGTGTAAGAACTGAATATATATGTGTAAGAACTGAAATTATATGTGTAAGAACTGAAATTATATGTGTAAGAACTGAATATATATGTGTAAGAACTGAATATATATGTGTAAGAACTGAATATATATGCGTAGGAACGGAATATATATGCCTAAGAACTGAATATATATGCGTAAGAACGGAATATATATGCGTAAGAACGGAATATATATGCGTAAGAACGGAATATCTATGCCTAAGAACGGAATATATATGCGTAAGAACGGAATATATATGCGTAAGAACAGAATATCTATGCGTAAGAACAGAATATATATGTATAAGAACTGAATATATATGTGTAAGAACTGAATATATATGTGTAGGAACTGAATATATATGCGTAAGAACGGAATATATATGTGTAAGAACTGAATATATATGTGTAAGAACTGAATATATATGTGTAAGAACTGAATATATATGTGTAAGAACTGAATATATATGCGTAAGAACTGAATATATATGTGTAAAAACTGAATATATATGTGTAAGAACTGAATATATATGTGTAAGAACTGAAAATATGCGTAAGAACGGAATATCTATGCGTAATAACTGAATATATATGTGTAAGAACTGAATATATATGTGTAAGAACTGAATATATATGTGTAAGAACTGAATATATATGTGTAAGAACTGAATATATATGTGTAAGAACTGAATATATATGCGTAAGAACGGAATATATATGCCTAAGAACTGAATATATATGCGTAAGAACGGAATATATATGCGTAAGAACGGAATATATATGCGTAAGAGCGGAATATCTATGCGTAAGAACGGAATATATATTCGTAAGAACTGTATATATATGTGTAAGAACTGAATATATATGTGTAAGAACTCAATATATATGTGTAAGAACTGAATATATATGTGTAAGAACTGAATATATATGTGTAAGAACTGAATATATATGTGTAAGAACTGAATATATATGTGTAAGAACTGAATATATATGCGTAAGAACTGAATATATATGCGTAAAAACTGTATATATATGCGTAAGAACGGAATATATATGCGTAAAAACTGAATATATATGCGTAAAACGGAATATATATGTGTAAGAACTGAATATATATTTGTAAGAACGGAATATATATGTGTAAGAACGGAATATATATTTGTAAGAACTGAATATATATGTGTAATAACTGAATATATATGTGTAAGAACTGAATATATATGTGAAAGTACTGAATATATATGTGTAAGAACGGAATATATATGCGTAAAAAAGGAATATATATGAGTAAGAACTGAAAATATATGTGTAAGAACTAAATATATATGTGTTAGAACTGAATATATGTGTAAGAACTGAATATATATGCGTAAAACGGAATATATATGTGTAAGAACTGAATATATATTTGTAAGAACGGAATATATATGTGTAAGAACTGAATATATATGTGTAAGAACTGAATATATATGTGTAAGAACTGAATATATATGCGTAAGAACTGAATATATATGTGTAAGAACTGAATATATATGTATAAGAACTGAATATATATGCGTAAGAACTGAATATATTCGTAAGAACTGAATATATATGTGTAAGAACTGAATATATATGTGTAAGAACTGAATATATATGTGTAAGAACTGAATGTATATGTGTAAGAACTGAAATTATATGTGTAAGAACTGAAATTATATGTGTAAGAACTGAATATATATGTGTAAGAACTGAATATATATGTGTAAGAACTGAATATATATGAGTAAGAACTGAATATATATGCGTAAGAACGGAATATATATGCGTAAAAACTGTATATATATGCGTAAGAACGGAATATATATGCGCAAAAACTGAATATATATGCGTAAGAACGGAATATATGTGCGTAAGAACGGAATATATATGCGTAAGAACGGAATATATATGCGTAAGAACTAAATATATATGTGTAAGAACTGAATATATATGTGTAAGAACTGAATATATATGTATAAGAACTGAATATATATGTGTAAGAACTGAATATATATGCGTAAGAACTGAATATATGCGTAAGAACTGAATATATATGCGTAAGAACGGAATATATATTTGTAAGAACTGAATATATATGTGTAAGAACTGAATATATATGTGTATGAACTGAATATATATGTGAAAGTACTGAATATATATGTGTAAGAACGGAATATATATGCGTAAAAACGGAATATATATGAGTAAGAACTGAAAATATATGTGTAAGAACTGAATATATATGTGGTAGAACTGAATATATGTGTAAGAACTGAATATATATGCGTAAAACGGAATATATATGTGTAAGAACTGAATATATATTTGTAAGAACGGAATATATATGTGTAAGAACGGAATATATATTTGTAAGAACTGAATATATATGTGTAATAACTGAATATATATGTGTAAGAACTGAATATATATGTGAAAGTACTGAATATATATGTGTAAGAACGGAATATATATGCGTAAAAACGGAATATATATGAGTAAGAACTGAAAATATATGTGTAAGAACTAAATATATATGTGTTAGAACTGAATATATGTGTAAGAACTGAATATATATGCGTAAAACGGAATATATATGTGTAAGAACTGAATATATATTTGTAAGAACGGAATATATATGTGTAAGAACTGAATATATATGTGTAAGAACTGAATATATATGTGTAAGAACTGAATATATATGCGTAAGAACTGAATATATATGTGTAAGAACTGAATATATATGTATAAGAACTGAATATATATGCGTAAGAACTGAATATATTCGTAAGAACTGAATATATATGTGTAAGAACTGAATATATATGTGTAAGAACTGAATATATATGTGTAAGAACTTAATATATATGTGTAAGAACGGAATATATATGTGTAAAACGGAATATATATGCGTAAGAACGGAATATATGTGCGTAAGAACGGAATATATATGCGTAAGAACGGAATATATATGCGTAAGAACTGAATATATATGTGTAAGAACTGAATATATATGTGTAAGAACTGAATATATATGTGTAAGAACTAAATATATATGTGTAAGAACTGAATATATATGCGTAAAAACGGAATATATATGAGTAAGAACTGAAAATATATGTGTAAGAACTGAATATATATGTGTAAGAACTAAATATATATGTGTAAGAACTGAATATATATGTGTAAGAACTGAATATATATGCTTAAGAACTGAATATATTCGTAAGAACTAAATATATATGTGTAAGAACTGAATATATATGTGTAAGAACTGAATATATATGCGTAAGAACTGAATATATATTTGTAAGAACTGAATATATATGTGTAAGAACTGAATATATATGTGTAAATACTGAATATATATGCGTAAGAACGGAATATATATGTGTAAGAACTGAATATATATGTGTTAGAACTGAATATATATGTGTAAGAACTGAATATATATGTGTAAGAACTCAATATATATGTGTAAGAACTGAATATATATGTGTAAGTACTGAATATATATGTGTAAGAACGGAGTATATATGCGTAAGAACTGAATATATGCGTAAGAACTGAATATATGCGTAAAAACGGAATATATATCAGTAAGAACGGAATATATATGCTTAAGAACGGAATATATATGTGTAAGAACTGAATATATATGTGTAAGTACTGAATATATATGTGTAAGAACTGAATATATATGCGGAAGAACGGAATATATATGCCTAAGAACTGAATATATATGCGTAAGAACGGAATATATATGCGTAAGAACGGAATATATATGCGTAAGAACGGAATATCTATGCGTAAGAACTGAATATATATGTATAAGAACTGAATATATATGTGTAAGAACTGAATATATATGTGTAGGAACTGAATATATATGCGTAAGAACGGAATATATATGCGTAAGAACGGAATATCTATGCGTAAGAACTGAATATATATGTATAAGAACTGAATATATATGTGTAAGAACTGAATATATATGTGTAGGAACTGAATATATATGCGTAAGAACGGAATATATATGTGTAAGAACTGAATATATATGTGTAAGAACTGAATATATATGTGTAAGAACTGAATATATATGTGTAAGAACTGAATATATATGCGTAAGAACTGAATATATATGTGTAAGAACTGAATATATATGTGTAAGAACTGAAATTATATGTGTAAGAACTGAATATATATGTGTAAGAACTGAATATATATGTGTAAGAACTGAATATATATGCGTAGGAACGGAATATATATGCCTAAGAACTGAATATATATGCGTAAGAACGGAATATATATGCGTAAGAACGGAATATATATGCGTAAGAACGGAATATCTATGCCTAAGAACTGAATATATATGCGTAAGAACGGAATATATATGCGTAAGAACGGAATATATATGTGTAAGAACTGAATATATATGTGTAGGAACTGAATATATATGCGTAAGAACGGAATATATACGTGTAAGAACTGAATATATATGTGTAAGAACTGAATATATATGTGTAAGAACTGAATATATATGCGTAAGAACTGAATATATATGTGTAAGAACTGAATATATATGTGTAAGAACTGAAAATATGCGTAAGAACGGAATATCTATGCGTAATAACTGAATATATATGTGTAAGAACTGAATATATATGTGTAAGAACTGAATATATATGTGTAAGAACTGAATATATATGCGTAAGAACGGAATATATATGCCTAAGAACTGAATATATATGCGTAAGAACGGAATATATATGCGTAAGAACGGAATATATATGCGTAAGAGCGGAATATCTATGCGTAAGAACGGAATATATATGCGTAAGAACTGTATATATATGTGTAAGAACTGAATATATATGTGTAAGAACTGAATATATATGTGTAAGAACTGAATATATATGTGTAAGAACTGAATATATATGTGTAAGAACTGAATATATATGTGTAAGAACTGAATATATATGTGTAAGAACTGAATATATATGTGTAAGAACTGAATATATATGTGTAAGAACTGAATATATATGCGTAAGAACGGAATATATATGCGTAAAAACTGTATATATATGCGTAAGAACGGAATATATATGCGTAAAAACTGAATATATATGCGTAAGAACGGAATATATGTGCGTAAGAACGGAATATATATGCGTAAGAACTGAATATATATGCGTAAGAACTGAATATATATGTGTAAGAACTGAATATATATGTGTAAGAACTGAATATATATGTGTAAGAACTCAATATATATGTGTAAGAACTGAATATATATGTGTAAGAACTGAATATATATGTGTAAGAACGGAGTATATATGCGTAAGAACTGAATATATGCGTAAGAACTGAATATATGCGTAAAAACGGAATATATATGCGAAAGAACGGAATATAGATGCGTTAGAACGGAATATATATGTGTAAGAACTGAATATATATGTGTAAGAACTGAATATATATGTGTAAGAACTGAATATATATGCGGAAGAACGGAATATATATGCCTAAGAACTGAATATATATGCGTAAGAACGGAATATATATGCGTAAGAACGGAATATCTATGCGTAAGAACTGAATATATATGTATAAGAACTGAATATATATGTGTAAGAACTGAATATATATGTGTAGGAACTGAATATATATGCGTAAGAACGGAATATATATGTGTAAGAACTGAATATATATGTGTAAGAACTGAATATATATGTGTAAGAACTGAATATATATGCGTAAGAACTGAATATATATGTGTAAGAACTGAATATATATGTGTAAGAACTGAAATTATATGTGTAAGAACTGAAATTATATGTGTAAGAACTGAATATATATGTGTAAGAACTGAATATATATGTGTAAGAACTGAATATATATGCGTAGGAACGGAATATATATGCCTAAGAACTGAATATATATGCGTAAGAACGGAATATATATGCTTAAGAACGGAATATATATGCGTAAGAACGGAATATCTATGCCTAAGAACGGAATATATATGCGTAAGAACGGAATATATATGCGTAAGAACAGAATATCTATGCGTAAGAACAGAATATATATGTATAAGAACTGAATATATATGTGTAAGAACTGAATATATATGTGTAGGAACTGAATATATATGCGTAAGAACGGAATATATATGTGTAAGAACTGAATATATATGTGTAAGAACTGAATATATATGTGTAAGAACTGAATATATATGTGTAAGAACTGAATATATATGCGTAAGAACTGAATATATATGTGTAAAAACTGAATATATATGTGTAAGAACTGAATATATATGTGTAAGAACTGAAAATATGCGTAAGAACGGAATATCTATGCGTAATAACTGAATATATATGTGTAAGAACTGAATATATATGTGTAAGAACTGAATATATATGTGTAAGAACTGAATATATATGTGTAAGAACTGAATATATATGTGTAAGAACTGAATATATATGCGTAAGAACGGAATATATCGACCCCTTAGAGCATCAAGGTGCTATCTGCACTTTTTGAGTTATTGAGATAAATGGATTTTAAGATTTGAACACTTACAGAAACTTATCTTTACACTTTTAACATTAAAATGTTGTATTATATATTATAAATATATGTAGATTATCGAAACATGTTTGTGTTTCTTTGATATATTTATTGAACTATGAGTTATGCCCCCTTTTATCAAATAGCACCTTGATGCATACACAAATCTTTGAATATATCTGTGCATCAAGGTGCTATTTGACAAATAGCACCTTGATGCACATACCCTTCTGGCTTTTATAAGTATGTATTTCTCAAATAGACCCATCTGTGCATATAATAAGGTACCCAGTTTAAGTTAGTATATGCAAACTGGTATGTTTATATGCTTGTTTTAGTACTTTAACAGTCGTCAACCATTAAAATACTAATAGTAGGCTGCACTTTTTATTTTTTTAATGCAGTACATAAGGATTAAGTCACAAAGTATTTATTATTTATTTACATGCATTGCATTTTACACAGTCATATATATGTAACTGAATTTAAGTTTATTTAAAAGAAAATGTAATGACGAGAATAATTTTAACTCAAGTATGTTCCATTTTTCCTTGAACGCTGCTGCAGCATTATACTGTACAATAGACTATTCATCATCAGTGTCATGTCCGCTTTCGGATATATGTCAATGTAAGGTAATCCGTTTGATGTTGGTATTCCTTCGTATGAGTGGAATTCTTCGGTATATGCCCCATTTTGCATATAGAGACAGTAGATCTGCCTTCTTATCTTTCGATATTTGGTATTTTTCTGTGTGGCAAGGTCCCTTATCATTAAATGTTTTATTTACAAATACACTTTCTGGAGATGCTTTGACGACCTTCATGTTGTATTTTCTATGCCATAATTATGTTTGTTTCTTTTAGAACTACTTTCTACCCCAAAATAATGTTCCACACCTTTTATCTTTATAATGTGCTAAATTTATATGCAAGGTTTGGCAAAAGTCTGCTAAATCTGGTTTAATGTCAAACACATATTTAGGAATCTCACTTGAATATCTTTGTTTGTTTTTTCCAATACATTCGCTGCCTCTAATGGTATACAATTCAATTCAGTATTGTATTTGGCATACATTTACATGTTTATTGCCTAAACATGGTGAAATACAATGCAACATATTTTAGAGAAGAGTTCAAACAAACCTATTTCATTCAGAGAATGAATACATATATATCAGAGGACTAGTTATAGTTAGTACTTTCAATCAATGGTGTTTTATCACATCTCATCACCATTTTTATCAAATTTCATCACCATTATCAGTACTGTGTTCAAAGATCATGTATTTTTATGGAATTTCAGAAATAATACATAGATACTCTGATTACCATCGGTATTCAGTCAGCACACTTGCTTTCTATTGCCTCTTCCTTGTAATTGATTCAACTTCTCATACAAATCATGCTACTCTGTCCTCTAGTCCCATCATTTTGTAAAACAATAGATAATGTTCAGTGTTTTCTAGCAAGTGCTGAGCTGTTGATAGGTAAAGCATTTCTGTAGATAGATCTTTTGACAATTGACACTGAACTGCGAAAAAGCCGTCTTAATCAGCTAAGACTAGGACACGTTTGAAATAGTGCATTGCAAGCTATAGCAAGTTATCAAGTCGCATGATGTTATAGTTCCTGGTGAGTTGCTTTAATTCATACATTGTTTGCTTTTCATCGTAGCAGGTTTTAAATTGTTAAAGTGTATTTTTGGTATGCTAGTTGATGTCGGCTTGACTTTTGACTTTTAGTGACTTGTTTCTTGCTAAGTTTTTTTCTTTCTAGTACTGACTTGTATGTACATTTAGGGTGAACACTCTCTTTAACTTTCCTTCCTTCTTACATGATGTTTGTTTATCATTGCAATTTATCAGTTGAGCAACTGGATATATTTGAATCAGATTGATTGAAATCTTTTTTTGACTATTGGTAATTGTTATCACTTGTCACAATCATCAATATTTGCTTCAAATGACGGAATCACATAATTTAATCCACGATTCCTTCTCGCATATGCCTCCAATGCTTCATTCTCACTATCACTAGTGTCTTCGTCAACTTAACCTGTTGGCAAATCTCCTCCATGAAGGCAGTACTCTTTGATTTCGTTCAAAATTGTTCTGTTTTGAATATATCATTCTGCATACTATCTGACCAGTTTGACATCCCATCGTCTTAAACCTGCATGCAATATTTTACAAAAAGATCTTAACCAACTTAAATAATTGTATTCGCTATAATATCTATAGAATGTATTTTTTTTAAATTTGTTACTTTTAAAACAATACAAAGATCAACCTATTACACAATATATTTTAAAATCTTACCTTGAATATTATGTATTATAAAAGAAAATGTAATTTTTTAGTTATCTAGTAATAATGATGATATAATATTGCTTACCATTGAATTGCATCTGTCCATTTCTGACTCAGTTTCTATAAGCCCACATTTGCATAAACGACTGAGAGAGAGTTATAGTCTTGTTTGCACCCAATTATTAGACTTGTGATGATTGTCAATCAAGATATATATGACTTTTTTTCTAATCGCCATACTTTGTAAAATGCCACATTTAATCAGTTTTTAATATATGTTTAATATTAATATGTTAAAGCACATTCCCCGGCCCCAATTAATGTGTAAACTGAAATCTTACAAATAGGTGGAGCTATTTGAACTAAACTACATTTAAGTATTTTTAAGAATGCGCATATTTATCAGATGCATCAAGGTGCTATTTGGCAAATAGAACCTTGATGCATGCGAACAATGCAAATAGCACCTTTATGCATGGAGTTTGTGTAACATATGCAGATATGACTTTGATGAATTTCTTATTACATATGCTAATTGATGGAATATAATGCCAATTATTTTTTTCAAACAAGATATGACTATTTCCAATTGATTATTACAAAAAGTCAAAATCGACCAAAAGTGCAGATAGCACCTTGATGCTCTAAGGGGTCGATATATGCCTAAGAACTGAATATATATGCGTAAGAACGGAATATATATGCGTAAGAACGGAATATATATGCGTAAGAGCGGAATATCTATGCATAAGAACGGAATATATATGCGTAAGAACTGTATATATATGTGTAAAGAACTGAATATATATGTGTAAGAACTCAATATATATGTGTAAGAACTGAAATATATATGTGTAAGAACTGAATATATATGTGTAAGAACTGAATATATATGTGTAAGAACTGAATATATATATGTGTAAGAACTGAATATATATGCGTAAGAACTGAATATATATGCGTAAAAAACTGTATATATATGCGTAAAGAACGGAATATATATGCGTAAAAACTGAATATATATGCGTAAAACGGAATATATATGTGTAAGAACTGAATATATATTTGTAAGAACGGAATATATATGTGTAAGAACGGAATATATATTTGTAAGAACTGAATATATATGTGTAATAACTGAATATATATGTGTAAGAACTGAATATATATGTGAAAGTACTGAATATATATGTGTAAGAACGGAATATATATGCGTAAAAAAGGAATATATATGAGTAAGAACTGAAAATATATGTGTAAGAACTAAATATATATGTGTTAGAACTGAATATATGTGTAAGAACTGAATATATATGCGTTAAAACGGAATATATATGTGTAAGAACTGAATATATATTTGTAAGAACGGAATATATATGTGTAAGAACTGAATATATATGTGTAAGAACTGAATATATATGTGTAAGAACTGAATATATATGCGTAAGAACTGAATATATATGTGTAAGAACTGAATATATATGTATAAGAACTGAATATATATGCGTAAGAACTGAATATATTCGTAAGAACTGAATATATATGTGTAAGAACTGAATATATATGTGTAAGAACTGAATATATATGTGTAAGAACTTAATATATATGTGTAAGAACGGAATATATATGTGTAAAACGGAATATATATGCGTAAGAACGGAATATATGTGCGTAAGAACGGAATATATATGCGTAAGAACGGAATATATATGCGTAAGAACTGAATATATATGTGTAAGAACTGAATATATATGTGTAAGAACTGAATATATATGTGTAAGAACTGAATATATATGTGTAAGAACTGAATATATATGCGTAAAAACGGAATATATATGAGTAAGAACTGAAAATATATGTGTAAGAACTGAATATATATGTGTAAGAACTAAATATATATGTGTAAGAACTGAATATATATGTGTAAGAACTGAATATATATGCTTAAGAACTGAATATATTCGTAAGAACTGAATATATATGTGTAAGAACTGAATATATATGTGTAAGAACTGAATATATATGCGGAAGAACGGAATATATATGCCTAAGAACTGAATATATATGCGTAAGAGCGGAATATATATGCGTAAGAACGGAATATATATGCGTAAGAACGGAATATCTATGCGTAAGAACTGAATATATATGTATAAGAACTGAATATATATGTGTAAGAACTGAATATATATGTGTAGGAACTGATTATATGCGTAAGAACGGAATATATATGTGTAAGAACTGAATATATATGTGTAAGAACTGAATATATATGTGTAAGAACTGAATAAATATGTGTAAGAACTGAATATATATGCGTAAGAACTGAATATATATGTGTAAGAACTGAATATATATGTGTAAGAACTGAAATTATATGTGTAAGAACTGAATATATATGTGTAAGAACTGAATATATATGTGTAAGAACTGAATATATATGCGTAGGAACGGAATATATATGCCTAAGAACTGAATATATATGCGTAAGAACGGAATATATATGCGTAAGAACGGAATATAAATGCGTAAGAATGGAATATCTATGCCTAAGAACTGAATATATATGCGTAAGAACGGAATATATATGCGTAAGAACGGAATATATATGTGTAAGAACTGAATATATATGTGTGTAGGAACTGAATATATATGCGTAAGACGGAATAAATATGTGTAAGAACTGAATATATATGTGTAAGAACTGAATATATATGTGTAAGAACTGAATATATATGCGTAAGAACTGAATATATATGTGTAAGAACTGAATATATATGTGTAAGAACTGAAAATATGCGTAAGAACGGAATAACTATGGCGTAATAACTGAATATATATGTGTAAGAACTGAATATATATGTGTAAGAACTGAATATATATGTGTAAGGAACTGAAAATATATGCGTAAGAACGGAATATATATGCCTAAGAACTGAATATGATATGCGTAAGAACGGAATATATATGCGTAAGAACGGAATATATATGCGTAAGAGCGGAATATCTATGCGTAAGAACGAATATATTATGCGTAGAACTGGTATATATATGTGTAAGAACTGAATATATATATGAAAGAACTGAATATATATGTGTAAGAACTGAATATATATGTTGTAACTGAATATATATGTGTAAGAACTGATATATATGTGTAAGAAACTGAATATATATGTGTAAGAACTGAATATATATGCGTAAGAAACGGAATATATATGAGTACAAACGGTATATATATGCGTAAGAACGGAATATATATGCGTAAAAACTGAATATATATGCGTAAGAACGGAATATATGTGCGATAAGAACGGAAATATATATGCGTAAGAACGGAATATATATGCGTAAGAACTGAAATATAATATTGTGTAAGAACTGAATATATATGTGTAAGAACTGAATATATATGGTAAGAACTCAATATATATG